>JABUQX010091233.1:0-2500 GCA_015478945.1 Trachelipus rathkii
AAAGAGAGAAGATATGATGTTAGAGTATGGAGAATGAAAGGAGTGGAGGGTGCCCCTACTATTATATGCGGAGGCGGAATGATTATGTTTAGTGTGCGATCTGAAATAACTTTGAGGGATTAGTAGAGAGAATTTGGCAGGGTGTATAAGACGGGTTTGAAAGTAACGAGAATAGAGTATTTTGGTTGGTGTTTTGAGTGAGGATTTAGTTCTCTGTGTAACAGTTATTTAGAATAGCGGCAGCTGGAACAAATGTCTGAGTTCAAATATTTAGGATTATGGTGGATGAAAAGGGAACGGATGATGCGGAGTGTAGTTATGAAAGTTGTGAATGGAAGGAAGATGGCTGGTGCAATTAATCCTAGTGGCATGCAAAGCGGAATAGTTTGGAGTGTGCTAGGGTCTTAACATGACGGTATGGCTATTACCTGTGCTAATGTATAGTATGAGCCTATGGTCTGGAATAAGAAGTGTACAGATATAAAGTATAGATATAGAACTTCTGCTGGGGCTACACGGCATTTTGAGGGTCTCCTGGGCTACAGGAGCAACCAACCAAAGTCAAGCCACGCGACATAGAAAATTGTTGTTTGCGTATATTTGCCTAATAGACGATGAAATTTCCTGCGCAGAACCGAACCATCGACAACCAGCGTCGCCGTTAACATGTACAGGAGTCTGACACTAGTCGATCTGCACTCCGAAAAAGTATCTGAACAGTTTTCAGTCTCCGGCTTCGATGTCATGCTTTTAAAACGGTACTTTTTAAACCATAGAAGGTGCTTTTTAACCCCCTACTGGGGCTACACAAGCATTCTGCTAGTTTGTCCGTGTTACAGGAGGCAACAACAAAGTCAGGTCAGCATACATGGGAAAACATTCTTGTTTGCGATAAATTTTCAATGATAGACGAAGAAAAATTCTCTCGCACCAGGCCTGAACCGTCAACAACAGCGTCACCGTTAGACAATGTACAGGAAGTTCCACTAGTCCGATCCGACACCACAAAAAAAAAAGGTATCTCTTTACAGTTTTCAAGTTTCCTGCTTCGATATCACTGCTTTGAAACTCGATACTTATTTAAATCCATAGAAGGGTGGTTGGAACCCCTGCTGGGACATGGCATTCTGCATGGGTGTTCCTGGGTTACAGGAGCAACCGACCAAAGTCAAGGAACGCCGATATGGGCACAACATGCTTGTTGTGACAAATTTGCAATAATAACAAGAGAAGAAAAATTTCACTAGCGCCAGGACTCGAACCATCGCCAACAGCGTCGCCGTTAGACAATGTACAGAAGGCTCTACCATATTGCGATCGCCTACCCAGAAAAAGAAGCAACCTCGGAAGTTTCTTTCAAATTTCTTGCTCGATATACTGCTTTGAAACCGATATTTATTCAAATCATAGAAGGGTGGTTGGATGACCCTACTGGGAGCTAAACCGGCATTCTGCTAGTTTTGCTCCGTGTTACAGACCAACCAACAAAGTCAGGCCGACGCGGATTGGGCACAACATGCTTGGTTGCGACAAATTTGCATTAATAAGACGAAGAAAAATTTCACTCGCGCCAGACTAGAACCATCGACAACAGCGTCGACTGTTAGAACAATGTTACAGAGGTAATGCACAAGTCAGATCCGACACCCCAGAAAAAAAAGGTATTTCGTTACAGTTTTTAAGTTTCCTGCTTCGATTTCACTGCTTTGAAACTCGATACTTATTTAAATCCACAGAAGGATGGTTGGAACCCCTTCTGGGGCTACACGGCATTCTTCGGGTGCTCATGGGTAACAGGACCAACCGACCAAGGTCAAGGAACGCCAACAGGCGCACAACATGCTTCTTACGACAAATTTGCAATAAGACGAAAAAAAAATTCGCTCGCGCCAGGACTCGAACTATCGACAACAGCGTCGCCGTTAGACAATATACAGGAGGCTCTACCACTAGTCCGATCCGCCTCCCTAGAAAAAGAACGCATCTCGGAAGTTTTCAAATTTCCTGCTTCAATATCACTGCTTTGAAACTCGACACTTACTTAAATTCACAGAAGGGTGATTGGAATCTCTGCTGGGGCTACACGGCATTCTTCTGGGGTGCTCCTGGGTTACAGGAGCCGACCAAAGTCAAGGAACGCCGACATGCGCACAAGATGCTTGTTGCGACAAATTTGCAATAATAAGACGAAAAATTTTCACTCGCGCCAGGACTCGAACCATCGACAAATGCGTCGCCGTTAGACAATGTAGAGGGCTCTACCACTAGTCCGATCCACCTCCCCAGAAAAAGAAGGCATTCTCGAAATTTTCAAAAATCCCTACCTTCGATATCACTTGCTTTGAACTTGATACTTATTTAATCCACAGAAGGTGGTTGGAAAATTCTCTGGTTACCACGCATCTTCATCGATTGTTTCCTGTGTTACAGGAGAATCGACACAAAGTCAATGGAACGCCGACATGCGCACAATATGCTTGTTGCGGCAAAAATTTGCAAT
>JABUQX010091234.1:0-7500 GCA_015478945.1 Trachelipus rathkii
GGCATTTCCATTCCATTCCACTCCTCCTCTCCTCCTCTCTCTCCTCTTTGCTGTTATATATATATATATATGTGCGTGTGTGTGTGTGGTCTCAGCTAATGTGCAACAACGAAATATTTCCGTAATGATGTCAATTATTTAGAAACTTGTAGGAATAAAGAGGGTCTCTGTATGCGAATTGCTCATGAACCTTCGAATTTTCAATAAAACCGTGTGGTTCCGATAATTAAATTGCATTTTATGGCAAAAATTATTTAGGGTTCATAGAGACAGTCATCTCGATTCAAATGGTAGTTACCTCTCAATACACGTGGAAAAATACGTGCTGCTGCCGTAATAGTTACCAACAAATGTTAGTTGTAATAGGTTTAGAACATCGTGAATTAAGGCCGAAAACCCCATATACAGCGTACGTTTATATTAGGTACTATTAATAGTTAGTTACGATGAACAGTTATGATTTATAACAGAAATGATTTATAACTGTAACACATCCGTTTATTTACAGTCCATACATAAGTATTATTTCGGTATAGTATGAAATCCTTTCCTGTAGTACCTTCTGATTTATATGGTGCATTCTTCATCGTATATGCATGTATACATTATACGCGGTGCGCGAAATGTCTGCTCTTATTCCATACGCGCAAAGTTCAGCCCGTCTGATCCACCCTTGTCATGTTGCCAATGTGATATTTTCGGAGTCGACTATCGGACAAGCGTGAGTGATTCGACTTAAGAGGTAATTAACTGATGCTATCGGTGTTGTGTACCCACCGTAGACACGATTCTTCAGGTAGCCCCACAGGTAATACTCCAGTTGAGTAAGGTCCGGTGATCTAAGAGGCCACGGAATAGGACCCCATGTTCCTATCCACCTACCGGGGTGTGTTACGTTTAGATGATGTTGCACAGCCCTTGCTGTATGTGCTGGGCATCCTTCATGCTGGTAGTACAAATTTTGACGTGTCTGTAATGGTACGTCACGAGGAAGGTCTGACAAAGTAGTGTCCAGAAATTCTTGATTTCATTCGCTATCTAGGTTTCTATGGTAAATGTCCGGCCCGATCAGTATATTATCTAGCAGTTCACACTACACATTTATGGAGTAAACTACCTGGTGTCGCGTGCTGTAGGTGATATGCGGTGTTTTCCTCGGTTCAGTACCGATAATTCCACCCATTAATCGTGCCAATATTGGTAAACCTGGCCTCATCCGTCCACAAAATACGGAGCTGCCCGTCAAGTTTATTGTCAAACATGGAACACATTTGGACTACGAACTACAACCAACCGGGATCGCCGGGATGCAGACCGTGCACAATGTGTGCTCTGTAATGAAAAATTTTTACATATGTAGAATGCACCGTACCGTTCCTGTCTGTCGTAAGTAGGTTGTTGGGTGTTCCGTGGTATACAATAGAAAGTCAAACTCCATGTCAAGGGTACGGGTGGGAGGTTGACTTGGGTGGCGAGATGGTGAGTTGGTCGAACCTTATTCTTGAAAACCTGTGTACAATCTGTACATTATAGTGGAATGCGGTTCCAAACGATCTGGATATCTTCGTCTATACCAGTGGTCGGCAAACCGCAGGCTCGCGAGCCAGCATAAGCGCCTCAACCATATCCGTCAGTTCCTGGGTTGTATACATATTATTAGGCATAGTGTTATCGGATGTTACAATTAAATAGCTGTGCTAAGACACACGATTATACATTCGTAAGTGCTCCGTACGATTATACTGGAATACCGATCCCCAACAGAGTAGTGTGTCATATTAACTTCGAAATTCATAATTTAGTTGGCTGACAATAGTAGCAAATGTAATATTAAATATTACACATAAATGTGATATGCCCTTCATGGAGGATTTATATGGGTTTCTACCCCCATTCAGCCTTTTCTGAACGTATTACAACTAACTATTGGTAGTAACTATTCCCAGCTGACACATATGCTGCAAATATCTTCCCACGAGGATTGCCAGGAAACAACGTTTTGGATCTGGATGACGGTCTCAATGAAAACTACATAATTTCTGCCATAGAATGCAATTTCAGCATCGAAACTACACGGTTTTATTGAAAATTCGGAGGTTCATGAGAAATTCGCATACTGTGCATACGCGATAACCTATAATGATTAGCAAAAATAACTCTCCGATTTAATTAAGACATCTTTTATTCCAACAAATTTAATAATAATAATTGCCATCATTACGGAAATATTCCCTTGTTGCATATATATATATATATATATATATATATATATATATATATATATATATATATATATATATATATATATATATATATATATATATATATATATATATATATATATACTGCTTTATATATATATATATATATATATATATATATATATATGTGTGTATATATATATACAGGGTTGGGGATTTTTTGGATTTTTGAAAAAAATCGAATTTTTTGAATTTTGGATTTTTGGATTTTGAGATTACGTGATGTCAATATAATTTGTAAACAAACTTTTTTTTTTTAAGTTCGATTAGGTATTATTTTGAACCTAGGCCCTATATCTGAGTTCAAAATCTTAAAATAGAGCTTATAGTCTATGACACAATGAAACATCAACACTAAAGAGTGTTATTTGTAATAATGATAATATATTACATCAGAAATATAAGAAACATGTTTGAAACATGTCCTTATTGGCAGCCATGCCTTCCATCCACCACTCTTTCCACTCTCTCTCACTCCATGGTCCCCAGGCTCCACATCAAATGCATCAATTAATTCCATTCCACTCTTTCTTTCTATATATATATACTCTTTCTCTTTCTCTCTCTATATATATATATGCTCTCTGCTATATATATATATATATATATATATGCTCATATATATATATATATATATATATATATATATATAATATATATATATATATATATAAATTAATCTAAAAGAGATAGCACAGAAACAACATAAATCTATTTGCCTTATAGTAATATTATAACTATTTATTGAAATTCCATTTATCAGTATTGTTTTTCCACATATATGAAAATGTATCGATGTACCGGCGATACAGTACCGAGTACCGGTATCGCCCAAATGCTTTCACAAAGTACCGAGTACCGGTATCGCCCAAGCTATTTTTCGAAGTACCGATGTACCGGTATCGCCCAACCAATTTTCATGTACCGTGCCCATCACTGTATATATATATATATATATATATATATATATATATATATATATATATATATATATATATATATATATATATATATATATATATATATATATATATATATATATATATATATTTTATATATATATATAATATATATATAATCGCATCATCATCACCCACCGCACCCTTCTTTCCCTGACTGGAGGGGGAGCGTCACATGCACTGGAAACAGAAAAGTAGTAGAAGAATAGGACGCAAGTCGAAAAGAAAGCCCAGCCTTTATACTCTTAAGTGGGAACTGGTCGCAGTCAGAAAAATCTACCCTAGGGCTTCACGGGATTGCGACGGACCCTCACTATGGCATCTCGTCAATGTAGGGTTCATCCTCTTGGCCCAGGTAGGCCACAACCATACCCCCTCACAAAACCCCGCCATTCACTCCTACTATACACCTTTCTTCTCGCCTCTGCACTCAATCCACTTTTTCTTTGGTATCCCAGCCGGTCAATTCCTAGCATACTCACCAGTGTATATCCGCTTAACCAACCGACTATCATCCATCCTTTCCACATGACTGAACCATCTCAATGTACTTTCATTATTCTCTAATTTACTCCTTTCTTCACACCCCACAACTCCCTAATGCGTTCGTTCCTCATTTTATCAATTCTTCTCACACCTAACACGCCCCTAAGATTGTCCATCTGAACACATTGAACTTTAGATCTATATCTCTTATTCCAGACCATAGTTTAACTACTATACATTAACACAGGTAACAACATACCCTCATGTAAGACCCTGGCTCACTCAAGACTTAGTCCCTTTGCATCCACCAAGGATTTAATTGAACCAGCCACCTTCCTACCATTCACAAGTTTTCTACTACTCTATGCATCATCTGTTCCCATTTTTTGGGTTTTGTGATGGAATATGGTTGTGGCCCACCTGGGCCAGGGGATGAACTCTACACTTGACGATATGCCATATTGAGGGTCTGTCGCGGTCCCGTGAAGCTCTTTGGTGGATTTTCTGACTGCGACGAGTTCTCACTAATGGGTATAGAGGGGGGCGTTAAGGCTGGGCTTTCTTTTCGACTTGTGTCATATTCTTCTACTACTTTTCTTTTCCGATGCATGTCACTCACTACCCCAGTCTTGGGAGGAGAAGGAAGATAATATGTATATATGTGTAGCCATGTAATAATAATCATAATAATAATAATAATAATAATAATATATTGGCAGTAATGAAGAGGTAATAGTGAATGTGTGTGGGTTTGATGGTGCACGAAGGAATGGGTATTTTGGGGATAATGTAGTTAGTAAGGAGGAGGTAATGGGTAGAGTGAGAAAGTTGAAGAATGGTAAATCTGCAAGCATAGATTTAGTTACTTGTGAAATGATCAAGAACGGAGGTGAGATGGTGATTGAATGGATTTGGAAATTGTGTAACAAAGTGTTTATGGAGGGTTTAGTTTCGAGGAGTTTGGGGAGAGCAGTAATAGTAAGTACCCTTATTTAATGGTAAGAGGGATAAGATGAACTATAGGGGAATTAGTTTATTGAGTGTTGTGGGAAGGATATATGCTGATAGTAATGTCGAAAGAGTATTTAAAGTGACTCGGGGATTGATTGGTGAAAAGCAGGGTGCACTTAGAAGTGGCTGAGGATGTGTGGATCAAATTTCAATATTGAAACAAATGATTGAGAAAATGAGGGAGAAGAATAAAATTGTATTTAAGTTTTATGGATTTGCAACAGGCGTATGATAGGATGACTGAAGCTCTATGGCTGGTGTTTGGGATAGATGGTGTTTGTAAGACGATAGTGAAACGTGTGTAACAATAAAGGGAGTTGAAAGTGATTGGTTTAATATTAAGAGAGGAGTGAGGCAGGGATGTGTTATGTCTCCTTGGTTATTCAATTTGTATATGGATGGTGTTATGAGAGAGTTGGAGGTAGGGGTGACAGGAGAACGTGTTAGAATGATGGAGAATGGAAGAGAGTGAAGGGTGCCCTGCTTATTAATATGCCGACGATTCGATTTTTTGTGGCGAATCTGAAGAGAGTCTGAGAGGATTGGTAGTGATATTTGGCAGAGTGTGTAAAAGGAGCGATTTGAAAGTAAACAGATAAGAGTAAGCTAGGGGAGTGAGTGAGGGGAGTCCGTTGTGTGAAGGTATGTTAAATGGTAAGCATCTGGAACAAGTGTCTTGAGTTTAAATATTTAGGATATATGTTGGATAAAAAGGGAACGGATGATGCAGAGTGTAGTAGGAAAGTTGTAAATGATCGGAAGGTGGCTGGATCAATCAAACCCTTGGTGGATGTAAAAGGACTAAGCCTTGAGTGCACTAGGGTCTTACATGAGGATATGTTGTTACCTGTATTAATGTATAGTAGTAGTAAAACTATGGTCTGGAATAAGAGGTATAGTTCTAAAGTATAATGTATTCAGGTGGACAATCTTAGAGGAGGCGTGTTAGGTGTGAGAAGAATTGATAAAATGAGGAATGAACGCATTAGGGAGTTGTGTGGTGTGAAGGAACGGGTAAATGAGATAATAAATGAAAGTACATTGAAATGGTTTGGTCATGTGGAGAGGATGGATTATTGTCGGTTGGTCAAGCGGTATAGTGGTGAGTGTGCTGGGAGTCAACCAGCTGGGATACAGAAGAGAAGTGGATTGAGTCAGTAAAGGAATGCCTGGAGGAGAGGAATGTGAGTTTGACAGAGACGAGAAGAAAGGCGCATGATAGGATTGAATGGTGGGGTTTTGTGAGAGGAGTATGGTTGTGGCCTACCTGGGCCAAGGGATGAACCCTACATTGACGTGATACCACAGTGAAGGTCCGTCGCGGTTCTGCGAAGCTCTAGGGTGTATTTTCCTGACTGCGGCGAGTTCTCACTAAGAGTATAAAGGGGGCGGTAAGGCTGAGCTTTCTTTTTGACTTGCGTAATATTCTTCTACTCCTTTTCTGTTGCCGAATTACCACCATGTCGCGCCTAATCTGGTATTATTCAGTATATATATATATATATATATATATATATATATAATATTTATATATATATATATATATATATATATATATATATATATATATATATATATATATATATATATATATATATATATATATATTAGGGCCTATGGTTTTATGTTTTTACATTCTATTCTGTATTTTTAAAGTGTGTTTGTTTTAGTGGCTTTCTCTTACAAAAGACATCTTTCCTTATTTCTATAGTAAATGAAGAATTTAATGTTACTACAAGTAGTGATGTATTTTCCCTTATTATTATAAGTTTAAAGTGTTAAAGAAATTAAATTATTTCTTTAAAAAGTCAATTTTAATAGTAGTACTGGTGGTTTCTTCTTATATAAAACCAGAAAGTTCAGGATAACTTGTATTAGTACTTTTAGTTATTAGTTATAATGATTGAGAAAATGAGGGAGAAGAAGAATAAATTGTATTTAGGTTTTATGGATTTGCAACAGGCGTATGATAGGGTTAATAGGAAAGCTCTATGGCAGGCGTTAATGATATATGGTGTTGGTGGTTGACTTCTGAATGGAATCAAAAGTATGTATGAGGATAGTGAGGCGTGTGTAAGAATAAATGGTGTCAAAGGTGATTGGTTTAGTATTAATAGCGGAGTGAGACAGGGTTGTGTTATGTCTCCTTGGTTATTCAATTTGTATATGGATGGGGATTATGAAATTAGAGGTGGGGGTGGCAGGAAATGGTGTTAGAATGATGGAGAATGGAAATGAGTGGAGGGTGCCCTACCTATTATATGCGGATGATTTGGTTAATCTGAAGAGTTTGAGATGATTGGTAGAGATTTGGCAAGGTGTGTAAAAAGAGAGGGGTTTGAAGTAAACGTAGATAAGAGTAAGGGTATTATGGTTGTAGTGAGGACAGTCCTCAGTGTTAAGTTATGTTAGATGGTAAGCAGGCTGGAACAGTGTCTGAGTTTAAATATTTAGGGTATATGTTGGATGAAAGGGAACGGATGAGGTGCAGGAGGTGTGAGTAGGAAAGTTGGGAATGGCAGGAAGGTGGCTGGTGCAATTAAATCGTTGGGGAATGTAAAAGGACTAAGTCTTGAGTGCGCTAGGGTTTAGCATGAGGGTATGTTGTTACCCCTGTTAATGTATATAGTAATGAGACTATAGTCTGGAATAAGAAGTAAAGTTGAATGTGTTCAGTGGACAATCTTAGAAAGGGCATTAAGGTGTGAAATTGATAAAATAAAGTATTAAGTTAATTTTAGGGAGCGTTGTGGAGTGAAAGAAGATGTAGTGTCGAGGATTGT
>JABUQX010091234.1:12500-17500 GCA_015478945.1 Trachelipus rathkii
TTAGATGGTGAGCAGCAGACAAGTGTCTGAGTTTAAATATTTAGTATGTGTTGGATGAGAAGGGAACGGATGATGCAGAGTGTAGTAGGAAAGTTGTGAATGGCAGGAAGGTGGCTGGTGCAATTAAATCGTTGGTGAATGTAAAGGGACTAAGTCTTGAGTGTGCTAGGGTCTTACATGAGGGTATGTTGTTACCTGTGTTATTGTATAGTAGTGAGACTATGGTCTGGAATAAGAGGTATAGATCTAAAGTTCAATGTGTTCAGATGGACAATCTTAGGGGTGTGCTAGGTGTTAGAAGAATTGATAAAATGAGGAATGAACGTATTAGAGAGTTGTGTGGTGTGAAGAAAGGGGTAAATGAGAGAATAAATGAAAGTATGTAGAGATGGTTTGGTCATGTGGAAAGGATGAATGATAGTCGGTTGGTTAAGCGGATGTATAGTGGCGAGTGTGTTGGGAACCGACCGGCTGGGAGACCGAAGAAAGAGTGGATTGAGTCAGTGAAGGAATGTCTGAAGGAGAGAAATGTGAGTTTGGCAGAGGCGAGAATAAAGGTGCATAATAGGAGTGAATGGCGGGGTTTTGTGAGGGGGTATGGTTGTGGCCCACCTGGGCCAGGGGATGAACTACATTGAGAAGATGCCATGAGTGAAGGGTCCGTCGCGGTTCCGTGAAGCTCTAGGGTGGATTTTCTGACTGCGACGGGTTCTCACTAATAGGTATAGAGGCGGTAAGGCTGGGCTTTCTTTTTTGACTTACGTCATATTCTTCTACTACTTCTCTTTTCCGTGTATGTCACGCCCTTCACACCCCACTTTTAAGGAGAAAAAAAAGAAGAAGATATATATATATATATATATATATATATATATATATATATATATATATATATATATATATATACTATATATATATATATATATATATATATTCTCTCTTTACTCCATTCCTTCCTCCCATTTCCTTCCTCCCCATCCATCCACCTGTCCCTTCCTCTCTCTCTCTCTCTCTCTCTCTCTCTCTCTCTCTCTCTCTCTCTCTCTCTCCTCTCTTTCTCTCTCTCATATATGTATATATATTTCTCTTTCTCCTCCTCTCTCTCTCTCTCTCATATGCTCTCTCTTTCTCAGTAATTATGTTATAGGGGATAAAGTATCGGTGTCGGAAGATATCGGTATGGTGAAAAATTTGTGGGTACTTGTATCGGTATCAGACTTAAATTTCGGTATCTGTTCAACACTATATATACGGTCCAGCGACAAATCCACGAATGTGTAGATTTGTTGTTTCAAAAAAAAAATAGTGTTGGGGGGGTTTTAATAACGTGCGAATCCAATAACGAATCGGTCTTGGTGAGGTTATAACTTATCGAACACATTCGTGTTTTCGGCTTTGAAAAGTTTGAAATAGGGTTGGGCGACGCACCAGGTGCGGTGCGGTGCGCCAGACAAATCCAGTGTATACCAGTGCGGTGCAATTTTTAAAATATAGAGGTGTGGTGCGGAGCGCAGTGCCCATTGAAACATAGAGGTGCTTTGTGACAAAAATAACTTTTGGTGCGGTGCGTGGTGTGCCTACCCTGGTGCGGTGCGGTGCGCAAAATTCCGGTGCTCGGTCAACCCTAGTTTGAAATTTGCATATTCGCGGATTTGGCATTGTACCGACAACATAAACTCTTTGTCCTCTTGAATTTATTCCCTATTATTATTTTAACTTTACAGGTCATTATATCAGTTTCGTGCACGTAAATTCTAGGTCAATCTCTTCTTGCCTCGAAAGGCAATTGAAAACCGAAGAAAATGTTTCCAAAAATAATTTTGGCGAATGTTCATTTTTAAGGTGTTGTTCCTCACATCTTGATCGACTTTTATCTTCTGGAATATGTAATGGGAAGGATAGTAAAGGTATTTATTATTTATTATTATTATTATTATTATTATTATTATTATTATTATTATTATTATTATTATTATTGTTATTATGTACTGTCTTATCAATATATATGATTTAAAGGTTTTTAAATTTTTTTTTATTGGCCAAGGCTTCCTGATTTGTGGCTGAAATGATTTTATGGTGTCTTTGTAGCTATTAAAAAAAACATTTTTATCTTATAAATTATGATTTTCATAAAAAACTAGTCAGCACAAAAATTTCCTATAGATCGTTATGAAGTATTGATTGGGTAAAAGACTCACACGGCTCCGACGCATTAAATCCTGAGACTAAGGTGTCAGATCACTTTTATAATCTTTGCCACCTATTAATTTTGCTTATCCTACTTTTTTAACTTAGAAATTACTCTACTAGTGCAGGACACATTTTGCTTATCCTACTTTTTTAACTTAGAAATTACTCTACTAGGGCAGGACACACGAATATATGTCTGCTGGAGATTTAGGGGAGAATTTTTTTTTTTTTTGCATGTTACTTAGGGGCAGGGTCCTTTTCTAAGGACAAAGAACAAAAGGAAAGTAAACTCGCTCAATCCCTTGCCGACCGCAAATTCTCTCAGGTGGGCGCAGACGTAGCTCTTTAAGAGAGGAAGATTGAAATATAGTAGGAAAAACAGATGAAGGCAAGATGTTCCACAGAAAAGATGTGGCTGAATGGAAGGAGGCACCTCATCGACCGAGAATTGAGTTTCCGATACTTACACAATATTCATGTAAAAGCAAGGTACATCTTGTGGTACGAAGGCTACGCAGTGGCGGAGGAATGTGAGAGGTCAACTCTTTCGAGCACCTGCCGTTGTAATTGCTATAGAATAGAGATAGTGCGCAAATTTCACGTCGAGGAGAAAGAGGGTCAAGGGAGTTTGATAGTAGAGGATAGTTTATTAGTCTCTTAGCTTTAGCCTTAGCTTAGCCTCAACCCTATAAAAAAGATGGGTGGAATCGAACCCATCCCAAATGTGAGAACAGTACTCCATGCAAGGGCAGATGAGACTCTTCCCTCAATCTGAACAGTATCCCCAGCTTCTTTCAAGCCTCCTTACCAACCATTGTTATATGAGGTTTTCAAGACAATTTGTTGTTTATGTCCTGTCCAAGAATGTTTATGTTGTTCACATGTGAGATGTTAAGCCGTCGAAGGAGATAGGAATGTAGGAGTTTTTTTCATTTCAAATCTACGCTCTTTTGCATTTTCTCGTTGGGGTCACAGCAATCTTGTGAAATTCTACTCTTTGAAAAGTTGAGTTTTTAAATTGTAAAGATCGGTACAGCCACTCTAGATGCAAAAGAGGGATTAGATTTGAAATGAGTGGAAGAAGGGAGAATTGAGTCATCGATAAGAGTATTATAAAATGGGGACTAGACTCTGAAATGGATGTCTGGGATTTTCTAAATCTAACAAAGGGGAACTCAACGGAAGGCTTTCTTGCGAGATAGAGGAATGACAAACGGTTCAAAACCGAGAAAGGGACTACAAAGTTAGATTCATGAGTAGACTGAGAAAATTGTTCAGCCCATCTTAAGCAGATCCCATCCCCACAGGAACAAATTGAAGCGAACTCGGATTAATATCAACCTTCCCTGAATTCAGTGGGGAATTATGTATAATATGGCCGAGATTGTCAGCAATCCGGATGGTATTTTCAAAGGGTTTCCATAATATGTCTACTGAAGGATTTTCCTTTAACAATAGATGATTTAAAAATCTGGACACCGAACTGCAGGGTAAACATTATATTAGAAAACGTATTATAAATACCTTTAGAGAGAGCGAAGCATTTCCTACAAAACCCAGAAAATCTTCCTCCTCTGATTTCAATTCTCTGGCACCAAAGATTATCATGACACTTTCCTTTCCAACTCATGACCCTAATTTATCGATTCTTTTTTAGATTCATCCAAAATGGATGGAACCTCTGACTCAGAATCTATGATTAACTTTGACTCTATGGTTGACTCAAGCAAAAAGTTATCAGCGGCAGAAAGAAAAAGAGTTCTGAACGTTAAATTACTACGAAGATAGGATGGAATATTAATTCATGGTCTCAATTGAGAAAAATGAACCTGAATGAATGGATTTTCAGGACGAATGAGGTATTGTGTAATAACATAAGAAAGAGTGTTGGGGTGAGCTTAATGATCACAAAAGGGTCAGTATATCTTGGTTTGAATTCGTTAGTGGTAAGATTACCAGGACGATGCGTTTTATAGGCAATTTTGTCCTTGATGTTAAAATAGAAATATGTGTGGATGGTTTCGAGCCAAAATCTCTGTCAGCAAGGATTACCAGCAAAAGTGGTGTGCGCGTTTTTGAAAATATCACTGGGTTTCGCTTGAATTGTTGAAGGCCAGGTGTTATTGCACAGTGTAACAGCATGAGATAAATGTTCATCCCAAGAAGAAGCATTATCTTGGGCAAGCATGCGGAGCATTTGTAATAAGGTCCGATTAACACACCCAGGATATTACCACATGAGCTATACCAAATTCTCGGATTGCATTCTCAAAGGGAGCACCCATGAATTCTAAACCCCTGTCGCTTAAAAGACAATTAGGAATACGAAGAAGAAAAGGGAGTGTCTTAAATTTAATTGCATTGGCAACGCTTATACTGGTGTTATTATGTAATGTAACCACAGAAATAAACAGAAAAATGATCATTAGAAACGAGACATAGGAGTTATTTTTAGAAGTATGAGGAAGCTGTAAAAGATCTAGAGCAAGTAGGTCGTAACCTTAGATAAGCGGCAGCAATTTTTAACAAGGGATGTTTAACTACATTGGAGTTCGTTTTATTACGCTGGTAATGAGGACAACACCTGCAGATATCAAAGATTGCCTGACAGGCACGTGGATGCCACAATTCCTCATAAAAGAGATTAACTAAATAATTTCTGCCTACATATCCATAATCACAGTGAAGCTGTGATAAAAAAAGTATTAAAAAGGACAAAGGATTTACATACTCTAACCTATTATTGCTTAATATATAAAAATTACCCTCTCTACAATTAGGGATGTTCTAAAAGCTTTTAAAGAATTGGA
>JABUQX010091234.1:27500-32840 GCA_015478945.1 Trachelipus rathkii
ACTTTGCAGTGAAGCTCATTCTACCCTTGAATTAAGATTAAAATATTTTGGATGGTGATTGTCCTTCTAAGAACTTGATGAGTTTTTCTTCTATAGCACCTGAGGATCAATGTTATGCGGAGTGGCAAATTATGAAATTAGGACTGATATTTTCGCATGGAAATGCGACAGTGGAAGGAGGGTTTTCTATAAATTAAGCAATTTTGAGTGGACTATTTCGAAGAAACATAGTCTGATTTCTCAGAACAGTGCACAATTCTATAGTTTTCATGAAAGTATTCATAAAGTTTCCATCACTCAAAAATGTTGACAAATGAAAACCTCAACAGAACAGTATGAAGAACATCTCAAGAAGTCCAAAAACAGAAAAAAAAAGAAGAGAATAAAAGGGTTGAAAAAGAATATTATGCAAATCAATAAACTTGAAGAGCAGAAAGATGTTAAAACTGAAGGCTTTAACGGAAGAAGCCGTCAAAAATTGAAATGCTTGAGAAGAAAAAGTTAATCTAAATCTCCACATTTAGAACAGTGGACGTTCTTCACCTAGGCTATTAATGTAGCTTTTAATTTATTTTTCTTTTTGTATAAATAAACTGTTTTCTTTGAAAAATAAAAAAAGGAGTGCTTTGGACGGCTATGGGTAAGGTATGGGGCATACTAAAAAAAATATTTTTAAATTCATCCATGATGATGAACAATTTCTAAAGTAAGTTTTCAATAATTTAATGTATGAACTGAGTAAATAGGCTGCAATAATAATTAATAGATATTTTATAAACCAAAAATAACGAACACGCTGGTCAGGGAAAATTTGCAGATTTGGTCAGGGAAAGTCAGGGAAATCAAATTCAAAATTTTAGTGTGAACCCTGCTTAGGTATATTAAATGGGATAGCATTACGCAGCTTAAATTGGTTGTAGGAATATATTACAGCAAAATTTCAACCAGTCTTCTCAACCTTATCAATTTTCTTTTACTTTTTCGGATTTACCCCACGTACTGTTTTTACAATAAAAACCTTTCAGGACGTGCTTGATTAGTTTCACTGGTCATGATGGCTTCCTTAACGTTTTCTTCAAATATAGGTTGGTGGTCTTTTACTAAAAGGGTAAATTTTTTACTTTTCTTAGATTGTTAAAGAAATTACTTAGATATAGTGCTAAAATGAAAAAAAAGTGAATTATATAAAAGATTTCATAAAAACTTGAAGCCTAGGTCAAAACTATATTTAAAAACTTAAAATATATTTTTTATACTTTAAGCGTGACAAAAATGTTAACATGATTAGCGTAAAATATAACGTTTGCAAAGCAGAGGAGTAAATTTTTGGGACTATGTAATGGGTTTAAATTTTAAAATCTTCATTAAATCATTTATAACGAATGCTAATTTTCACTGTATAAAAAGATCGAGTCCTGACTAAGATACATAATATTTTAGTGTATTCTTAATTGATGGTAATAAGTTTTATTTATTCATTTGAATACTTAGTAGGTGGATATACTAAGATAGAAAGGAAGATAAATATTTGGCCATTTGGTACTCAATTCTTTGAAGGTCTTTGCTTCCTGGGCTGGTTGCCTGTTCCGTTTCATTAGTAGTCAGACCAATTGAAAAACACTATTGGGGGGGGTGCATTTATTATTATTATTATTATTATTATTATTATTATTATTATTTTCTTTGTATATTCAGGATTTTCAGGTCCTATTCCAAGTGAAGGGGTGTGGTTGGAATGTGATGATGAGAAGATAAGAGTCGTGTCCTTTGCTGAAGTTTCTGCAGCGATGACGTCAAACAATTCAACTCCGTACCTGCTTTTCTATTCCAGATGTCGATGACCAGATTCTACTCTTAATAATAACAGTAATGAGCGAAAATCAATTTAAAAGAATGAACACACCACGTGATTTGTGAACAGCTGTGAAGTGTTTCCCATTATTATTATTATTATTATTATTATTATTATTATTATTGGGACTGTTACAACTTTCGATTCCCATTATAATTATTATTATTATTATTATTATTATTATTATTATTATTATTATTATTATTATTATTATTATTATTGGGACTGTTACAACTTTCGAACCTGACATATCACATAGCAAATGGTTGTGATACCATAAATGTTGAGAAGAGGTAGGAAAGTAAATTTAATATTTTTTTCCCGTTCTTACCCCTTACTTATTTATCTATTGACAATTCAAAAGGTTGTTATTAATTATTGTATATATATTGATATTTTATTTTTTAACTTGGTGGTACTACCATCTACTATGTCTATAAGTATGGTTCGAAACAGTTCGCTCTTTTAAATCGTGGTCCGGATCTCGTTTTTTTTGAAATAGGTTAATCTATCTTTTAATTTGAAGCGGGAAGCGTACCTCTGAAATATTTTATTATTTATTATTATTATTATTATTATTATTATTATTATTATTATTATTATTATTATTATTATTATTATTATTATTATTATTATTATTATTATTATTAATTGAAATATATTGAAAGTTTTTTGAAAAAAAGTGATAATTAAAGGAATTTTATATATATAAAAAAAATGAAAGTATCACGTTTTTCAATTTTCCTTTGAAATATGGCCATTTGATTGTTATTTTGCACTTGTTAATTAAATGCGCTAGTAAAAAACTTTGTTAAAAATATTACTTTATAGGTTTTATTTGGTAATTTTTAGTGGTTTCAAATATTAAATTTGAAATTTAATATTTTACATCAACAAAATTGATTATTTAGGTTAGTTATTTTAATCCGGTATAAACTCTATCCTGTCACTGGAAGAATAGGGGAATCAAATTCTGTATACCTACAAATTCTATTTTTATTCATTAGTAAATAAAATCCTGGTTTAGCTCTCTCGCCCTCGTATTTTGTTACTCTTGAGAATAAATGCTGGTCACTATTTAGATTTTAGAGCAAAAATTAAAATTATATTAATTATTTTACAAACAACTTCTATTAAAAGTGTTAAAATGTTTTTTATACATTCACTGCGAGATAAATGTAAATCATTTAAATTATTATCGTCTATTAGCATTTTAGTCTTGCATATCAAACTTACCTCAAAATGCAGTCCTTAAACCAATAACCTCATTCCAAGACTGCCTGACCAACTATTAGAATAATACATATCTTCAACGAACTCAAAAATCTAAATATTTTAAATTGCAAAACCTCCCAACCCGTATCCACCACTACAGCAACCAAATCCTTTCTTCTGAAGACCTAACATGCATCACCATCCTTACACCAAATTTAACATGAAAAACGGAAATAGATCTAACACCTGACCACCACTTACACAAACTATTAAACTATAAAATTTCAAGCGACAAACCACACATTTCCTACACAAAACTAAATAACCACAAATTGGTATCTTCACCTAAGCAATGTAAAGAACATAAAACCCCAATTTGCCTAAAGGATACAGGAAAAACTACAATCCCTCCTTCAACGAAAAATTGCAAACTAGTCAAACATTGAAACCACCCAAGTCAATAAAGAGCTAACAATACAACCTGAGCACTTTATCTTCCACCTGAATAACTACCAACAGCCCACAAATCTTACAAATTCAATGAGCGCCTTTAGAAAAATTTAATGAACCCAAATGTTTAAGGAACATGGTAGATTGCCAAAAAGACACAACTACCAATCATTCCTCCAACCTTAAAGCCAAGAAAACTCACAATACTTCCCACTCCAAAACAACATTGTAATATACCCGCACAGCACTACTCAAACATCTCAAAAGCCAATACCACAATAACCGGATCAAAATAAAAAGATAGAGGTCCTGGGGCTTACACCACCCTGGAGATAGGACAGTACGCATTGGCATGACGGAGTGCCTTAAACCTAACTCGAAAACTTCATGGAGTTTGGTAGGATCTGTAACCTATGGGGAACAATAGTCTCTAAGGAAACTAAGTTACAGTCTCCCCAATCCAAGATGAAACATCGTAAGCAGATGGGTGCATGCCGGAAGGGAATTTATGTCGAGAGTATGAGAACTTGGGATACCAGATGGCCTCCTGTTTAAACTTAGCCATCGCCTTACTTCAGGTGATCGCATATTACATCTCTGGTTCAATGATGTATGAGTTTTCACAATAACTTATCATAGGGGACAGCCACTTAAGTCCATGAACCCTTAAGGCTTCTGGGTCACTATCCGAGTCTCCTAAAATCATGACTGACGCTAACCTTGCAGTCCCTACCTATCAGAGGTGTGGAAGAAGACTATCTCGTCTGGTAAAGCTTCCGTGGGAGACGAATCCTTCATATTGAGGAGTCTGTAAAAAGACTTTCTCACCCTCCTGTGCTTCTCGGGGCTGGAGGGGGGTCTAGAAAACGATACAAATGGTTGGTGAAGTCCCAACCCTTGTGTTTATTGGACCAGGGCCATGTGTATTCACTCTAGAGAGGTTCCCTTCAAGAGAGACATGGTTGGTTCTATGGTTCTGCACTCAAGCCAGGCTGGTTGCTGCTAAATTGTATTGACGAGGCAACAGCTGAGTGGCCGAAGTTCATTATTAAATGAAAAAGCTCTATGAATGAGCCAGTCAAATAAAGGCAATATAGGGAGACGAAATCCCTCTGCCCATAATTCTGATTTGTCTCTTTTACATATAATGCAAAGAAGAAAAAGGAAAAAAATTCTTACCTTTGTAATGGCCTAAAATCAATGATTAAAAGTGGAAGGTCTTGAGGGGAGGGGGCATAGATGGTGGAAGTAAAGGGACTAAGTCTTGAGTGCGCTAGGGTCTTACATGGGGGTATTTTGTTACCTGTGTTAATGTATAGTAGTGAGACTATGGTCTGGAATAAGAGGTATAGATCTAAAGTTCAACGTGTTCAGATGGACAATCTTAGGGGCGTGTTAGGTGTGAGAAGAGTTGATAAAATGAGGAATGAACGTATTAGAGAGTTATGTGGTGTGAAGAAAGGGGTAAATGACAGAATAAATGAATACGTTGAAATTGTTTGGTCATATGGAAAGGATGAATGACAGTCGGTTGGTTAAGCGGATGGCTGGGAGACCGATGGGAATCGACCAGTTGGGAGACCAAAGAAAAAAGTGATTGAGTCAGTGAACGAATGTCTGAAGGAGAGAGGTGTGAGTTTGGCAAAGGCGAGAATAAAGGTGCATAATAGGAGTGAATGGAGGGTTTTTGTGAGGGGGTATGGTTGTGGCCACAGTGATGGTACGACGAGCTTCTACACGACGATGCCATGAGTGAGGGTCCGTCGGTCCCGTGGCTCTAGGGTGGATTTTCTGACTGCGACAGTTCTCACTAATAGGTATAA
>JABUQX010091235.1:2500-5000 GCA_015478945.1 Trachelipus rathkii
TATATATATATAATATATATATATAAAAAAAATAAAATATATAATATATATATAATATAAAAATAAAAATATAAAATATAATATATAATAATAATATATAATAATAATAATAATAATATATATATATATATATATATATAGTACAGTTCACCCCCACACACGGGCATAGCCCTTTTCAAGGAGGGGGCAGAAAATAAAACAAGGAAAACCCCACCCAATCCCCAGCCTAAGGCAAATCTCTCAGGTGAGCGCAGACGTGGGCTTTAAAGAGAGGAAGATTAAATATAGTTGGAAAAACAGAAGAAGGCAAGGAGTTCCACAGAACAGAAGTAGCTGGAAAGAAAGAGGCACCACAACGAACAAGTCTGGGGTTCTCAATACTCACGCAAAATTCATGCGAGAGCATGGCACCCCTTGTATTGCGAGGGCGACGCAATGGAGGTGGAATACGAGCGGCCAACTCCCCTGAGCATCTACCGCTGTAGTACCTATAGAAAAGAGATAGTGCGCCAACGTCACGTCGCAGAGATAGAGGGTCAAGAGAGTTTGAGTCTTAGCTTTAGACTCAACCCTATCCAATAGAAGGGTGGAGCCGGAGCCCCCCAAATGTGAGAACAGTACTCCATACAAGGGCGAATAAGGCCCTTATATAACTGGAGCAGCTGTGCAGAGGAAAAAAATTCCCGCAACCTGAACAGAACTCCCAGTTTCTTTGAGGCCACCTTAGCAACCATTGAAATATGAGGTTTCCAAGACAATTTATTGTTTATGTTAAGACCAAGAATGTTTGTTATTCACAGGAGAGACGTTAGAGCCGTCGAAGGAAATAGGAAAGTTGGGAGGTGTTTTTGAGAGGGATGTAAAGAAGTTGAGTTTTAAAAATTTGAACTTTACAAAGGTTGCGATCCCACCAGGAAATCCCATCAGATCGACAGGATAGAATCCGAGCTGAAGACGAGAGAGGCAACTCTGGAGCAACGCAAAAAAGAGCAGATTTAGTAGGTAGAAGAGTGGATGGTTGAGGTTATTCAGCATAGAAGTGAACAGAGTTGGAAGTAGCTGAGGAGATCTTTGATGAAAAAGTAGGAATAAAAGTTGGAGATAGAACAGAACCTGGCGGAACACCACTGTTAACAGGAAAGGAGGAGGAGGAGGTCGCTCCATCAACGAGTGTTGATATAGAGTGCTCGGAGAGAAAACTAGACAAGAGTAAGCAAAGAGATGGAGGAAACCCAAATTAAGGAGCTTAGAGGGAAGCAGTGACGCGTGCAAACCCGGTGCTTTCCCGATATGTCCAAGTGCCACCACGCAAGACTCCCCATGGTCCCTAAGGGCAGAAGACCATAAATCAGTTAGATAGGAAAGTATGTCACCAGGTGACTTCGAGCAACGAAAGCCATACTGATGATCTGAAAGAAGGGAATGAGACTCAGATGATCCAGGAAATGAGAGTTAAGATAGAGGTTTCAAAGATTTTAGATAGAATACAGAGTGAGAGCTATAGGGCGATAGTTTGAAGGTTCAGAGTGGCTACCTTTTTTCGGGATCGGTTGGACATATGCGCGCTTCCAGCACTGAGGAAAAGTATTAGTAGTAAGATATAGAGTAGAGTTGAACGAGGACAGGCGCCAGCGAAGAACACTCCCTCAAAACACGGGAGGAATGCCATCCGGGCCATTAGCCTTCTAGTTCATAGATCAGGATCCCATGCACACGATCATGTGTAATTACAGGTGAACATGGGAGGAAGCAGAGATGAAGAGTGGAAGAGGAAGCCAGATGTGAGGAGTGAGATTATATATGAAAAAAGGAGGCCAGAAAGAGATTGGCCTTTTCAAGGAAAGTGTATAGAACCAAAATTAAGGCCAAATAGGAGGAAAGGCAGATTTTAAAAGTTGTTAGAGATGTTTGTAGCTGAGGGCTAAATTTTTACCACTGTCCGAAGACAAGCAGGTTACTTTCTTTTACTGAAAGTGCCTTGCCTGTCGAATAGTGTCCTACAACGATTCCAGGCAGAATCAATTAGTAAGAGCAGCAGGAGGCAGAGACTTTGCATGCGATACTCAGTATCTACAGATGGCCGAGAGAACAAGGCTCCATTAAACCATGAATTTTAGGAAAAAAATTTGATTGAAGATGGAATGAACCTGCTCATCCCATCAGGTGATTGCAGCCACCTTTTCAGGTGACAGGTATCTGATCATTGGGTTCATCCATGAGCAGTTGGCCAAAGACAACACAGATTCCCAATTAAGCAGTTAAAAGTGCCAGAATTTCGTTTAGGCATGGTGGAGCTGCTGGAAAAAGTATTATAATTAAAAGCTACAAGATTGTGGTCAGAGTTAGCAATAGGAGGAGAAATGGTGTATTTATAACAAGAAGAAGTAGTGGTGAAACATAAGTCAAGCGTATTCAAGAATTGGTTAGGATGATCTGGAATATTTGTAGGTTCCTTAACTAACTGTTCCAGATCGTTGAAAATACTGAATGTTTTGGCCTC
>JABUQX010091235.1:20000-22103 GCA_015478945.1 Trachelipus rathkii
TGCAACGTTAACCGTGGAAGAGGCGGGTGAAATTTATCAATAATCACAATAACTGTTGAATTTTTTCTCCTCTGATTGTTCGATCTCCCAGTACCAATGGTAAATCGAAATATGAGTGTATAGTAGAGTAGATTGAATCTTGAGCGATTAAGACTAATTTTCACACTTTAGCATAACATTGGTTCCTATATACCGGTGCCAACGAATTTGCGCCTCTGAGTTAACGTTCACTGTGCACGGGTTCTATCAAATTGGACATGGCATAGGCAATATGATAGGGTATGTAGAAAAATGCCTAAATAAAAGTTGTATAACTCGTTAAGTTTTAAAGATTATAATTTAGAGATGAATGATTCCTTTACAACATAACATGTCTCCGCAATGAGTAGGTTCTAAGATACAGAAAATGTAGAGCAGTCAACACTGGCTGTCACACTTGGTTCGACCAAATCATTTTCTATCGCGTCTCATTGCCTAAGAAACTTTTGTAAAACAACAGATCTTGATGCACGAGTATATTATTTCCTTGGATAGTGCATGCGCTTTAATGTAAAGTATCCGAGCAGTCCGACATAGAACCTAATACTATCTTACTGAAGTTACGTATTTCGCCCAATTATATTTATTTCGAAAATTTTATAAAAATTAGATGAAAAGTAAAAAAACAAACAAATAAAATGAATGGACAGAAAATAGTATTAACCATAATAATATTTTGATGGATAAATATTTACATAAGCAATAAATCTTATAACTAATAATAATAATAATAATTAATAATAATAACCTGTAACTGTAGTGAAACGCTCACCTTCCGGGGCAAGAGAATATTGATGGAGCAGTTCAGCAAAAAGAGTTGTGTAGAGATTTTTAGAAAGTGGCCTGAATCGCATAACTTTTTCCAGAAAAGCAATTGCCACTTCACTGTGCCCTATTAAAAGATATTCTAGATCCTCTGGGTCGGCAAAAATAGGTTCTTCCGGTGTTAAGAAAGAATTTAAGGACCTTTGATGCTGAAAACCACCAAACAAACAACTTTAACATTAAAGTATTCTAAGAATATTACAATCATATTTATTTTATAAATCATAATAAAGCAGTACTAGGTTTTAAAACAAAAGTACAAAAGCTAAGGAACTTCTGTACGCATCGTTTTTTAACCTGCGATCCTAGGATTCCAGGGAGTCTGCGAAGGCTTGAACAAATGATAAGATCTTAGTACAATTAAAATAGTCATCAATAGCAAACTGAAAATATCGGTTTTGATCAAATAATTATCCTCTCTTGATTATCTACTTGTGGCAATATATGACCCCGTTGAAGCAGTGTATCTGTCGTTTTTGATTAGCCTACTGGGTGTTGAAATGGCGGCGGCGGAGAGGAGCGACCAGTGCTGGTAACTTTGAAATAACCATAGCTCCTATAATCAGTACACAAAGTCACTAGGAATTAGAGGCTGCAGTGTCAATAGTTACAGTCGCCAGCCTGCATGACTGCGTACTATTCAATGAGGTGCTGTGCGAGGAGTCCCGAGTAGACGGTAGCTGAAGGGGAGATACCTTGTCTGCAACGGAGTCAGCTGAGCAATACGATACGGAACAAGTGGTTATCCGATCTGACGACGCTTAGAGGTATGTAGTAGCTCTCGGGCAGCCTGGCTTTCTC
Organism: Trachelipus rathkii; assembly: GCA_015478945.1. Classification (NCBI taxonomy): domain Eukaryota; kingdom Metazoa; phylum Arthropoda; class Malacostraca; order Isopoda; family Trachelipodidae; genus Trachelipus; species Trachelipus rathkii. The sequence continues at coordinate 21,666 of JABUQX010091235.1, forward strand.
TTCTCGTTTGCTTAGCGATAAAATGTTACTCATTGGATGAGTTCCTTATAGACTTGGGTCCGCGAGTATGTACGAATATATACAATCTTGAAAGATTAATGTTAATATATCATGGACTGTAGGGCGGCGCGAGCAACTCAGTGAAGAGCCAAAACCCGTAGGCGGCTAAGAACGGGGGGACGCAACTCGCGACACCCCGAATGGAGCGAGCGGTCCTGATCTCGAATTGAGTAAGTGGCTCAGTTGCGCGAACTACTGAGAAGATTGGAGCAGTATCAAGTAATTTGAACTACTTATGCCTTATTTGCCGTTTTCCATTACTACGCCTGGAGGTATATATGACACAATTAAATAAGAATTAAAATTGAAAATTAAGATAATTCAAGAAATAACCTTCATTGTAGTTTGACTCTTGTGGCAGTGTATTGTACCAGACGA
>JABUQX010091236.1:2500-5000 GCA_015478945.1 Trachelipus rathkii
GTTCGTAACAGCCATCGAGCATATTGTCCTCATTTCGCAACAGGCGCGTTGGTTCAATCCCGGAGAAGGCAGGGTAATTTTTTACCTTCCCACTTTATGTTCTTTGTTTATTATTCTAAATAAATAAATTGCCGATTATTGCCAATATTTAAACAAACTATATATATATATATATATATATATATATTATATAATATATATATATAAATATATTTATATAATATATTATATATATATATATTATTATATATATAATATATATATTATATATATATATATATATATAATACTAAAAAACTGTTTGAAAATATAACATGATTTCAAATCAAAACAAAACCTTATTCCTCAGTTTACAACCGTCAAATTATTTTTTCCCAAACACCCAAAAGGAATAAAACTTTTCCGCCAACAAAAAAAAGGCAAGACTACGATTTGTGTGCTAGCCGAAAATTTATAGAAAAATAATGTATTGGAAGACCTACAATGTTTTTATAAATAGGAATTACTTGAAGATTAACAATCAAAGGAATTGAAGACTTCTATAGAAGAGCAAAGAAATTTTATAATATTAGATAATAATAATAAATAATAATAATAAATAATAATAATAATAATAATAATAATAATAGTTAATAAAATTACATAGTAATAATAGTTAATAATAAGAATAAATAATAATAATAATAATAATAATAGATAAAATAATAATAATAATAATAATTGAAATAAAATAATAATAATAAGATAATATAATAATAATAATAATAATAATAATAATAATAATAATCAATAATTAATAATAATAATAATATAATAATAATAATAATAATAATAATTATAATAATAAAATAGAATAAATAAAAAATAAATAAATAAAATAAAATAAATAATAAAAATTAAAAAATAAACTATATTCAATCATTACTAACTCAAAAGTTATACCAAAGGGAAACTTAAAAAATGAAATCAATAATTAAACCTATTTGTGGGGTGTACAAGTTGTAGCAGTAGTAGTTATTAATAGCTGTTATTAGTAGTAGTAGTAGTAGATAAGTAAGTATAGTTAGTAGTAGTAGTAGTAGAAGTAGTAGTAGTAAGTTAGTAATATATAATTAACAACCAACAGACTCAGTTATTATTAATCTTTTTTGAATGAATTGCTTTGCAATTGAGTCTATATCTGAAGTACATAAAGGTAGAAATAAAATAATAAAATAACAAAAATAAAAACAAATAAATAAATAAATAAAAGTAATAAAAAGACAAAAATGTCTGACTAAAGGAAACGTTGAAATGATTTAATTGCAAAATCTTTCTTATAAATTTTGACGAGGGAAAAAAGCTATTTATTTATTTATAGGTTTGGATTTGCATAAATCTAAAACCTCTCACAATGGAATGATTTGGCCAGGGAATAATATAAATGAAGAAACCTCCTTCCATTTTCAGTGTATACATATAGAATATCATATTATTATATATATATATATAGATATATATATATATATAATATATATATATATATATATATACTATTATATATATATATAATATATATATATATTATATATATATCAGTGGCGTTTTCTCCATGAATGCAAATTGGGTAGGCAGGACGTTTTATATTATATATATATTATATATAATATATATATATATATAAGTATATACTATAATATATAATATATATATATATTAATATATATATATATATAATATATATATATATATATATATACTATATAAATAATATTATTGTATATATATATATATTATAATTTATATATATATATATTTAATAATTAATATATATAATATTAAATATATATATATATATATATATAATATATATATATATATATATATAATATTATATATATATATAGATATATATATATTAGTGTTGCACATAAAAAAAAATTATTTTTAATAATTATATTATAATACGTACCTATTTATTTGTATGAAAAGCTTGTTTACATTATATTTACCAAATACTTAATTTTAAATCACATTCCAATTTTGAACTTAATTTCTTAGGCCATTTTTTTTTTTTTTTTTAAAATAAAGTAATTGGGAAAATTAAATAGCAAAGATTTGAAAAGCGTTTTTCCTTTAATAAAAAATTCTTAACACTTACTCCATTATGCATTATTTCAATTATTTTATGTATATAATGCTAAATACCTCTTTAAATTAAAGTTTATTAAAATTATATCATATCAAATTATATAAGACACATCCGATACAAAAATTTCAAACAAACTTGCCACAAGCCACACATTTTTCGTGACATATTTACGGAACGAAACGAAAGTTTCATATATTTTTGATTATAGGTAAGACAGACTAGCCCGCTCCCTTATAAGTTGATGTAAAAAAATGACGTCATTCGTCCGCCCGGTGCAAAGAATTTTACTTCTAAGATCAGAGTAGGAGCGAGAATTTCTAATGATTTCAATTATTAATTATTAGCTATTATTTTATTAGGGTGTTTTTT
>JABUQX010091236.1:10000-12500 GCA_015478945.1 Trachelipus rathkii
CGTACCTTTATCATACATACGTTTATAAACAGACTTTAAACCTGCAATAGACTTTTCAGCGATCAGTTCTTTAGAAAATCTTGCACGTTGAACTTGAACAGTAAACTGGGCCTTTGATTCCTCAGATGTGTACTCTAGACTAATCTCAACCATTCCTAAACCTTGAAATCCCTTTTATATATATATATATATATATATATAATATATAGTATATAATATAATAATATATATAGTATATATTATATATATATATATATTAGTATAATATAATATATATACATATAAAGCGATATTATATATATATATATATATATATATATATATATATATATATATATATATATATATATATATATATATATATATATATATATAATATATATATAATAAATATAATGTATATAATAACACCTACTACCCTAATATCATCTATCCTATACAATATCTAGACTATAAGAGTACTCATTACTACTATAGCAACACATCTAGAATAATATATTATATAATTAAAAATTATATATTATATATATATATAATTTAATTTATTTAATTATTTAATTATTAATTATACTATATATATATTTATATCATAATATATAATATTATATAATTTATTATATATATTATTATAATTATAATTATATTATATTAATATTATTAATTATAATTAATTATTTTAATTTAATTTATTATTATTTATATTATAATTATAATAATTTCATCATTATCATTTTCATTTTTTCACCATTATACTATCACTATGATCTATATATTCATATGGTACTTTGCTTTATTTTTTAGTAGTATAGTAGTAGGTATAATATATAGTATGTAGTAGGTAAAGTTAGATAGTTATTCCAATATACTTAAATATATAATATCTTCCTTCAGATAAAGAGTGGGTCGCTCCTACAAGGTGACCCAATAAGGATGAGTATGAAACATTCAACCCATAAAATGATAATTCATCCCTATCACCTTACGTAGTATCACGAACTATACCGACATCTTATTATATACCGCACAGTATATACACGATCGTTATAATATAATCATAGTATATATAATTATAAAATAATAATATATTCTTCATATAACAGATAAAGCAAAAGTTTGCTGTCAACATTTTAAAAATGCTTTGAAAGTGTATTTATTGATGTTTGCTAGGAAAATCTTATCAAAGCAAACATCACGGTTTTTCATATGATTAAGAATAATTAGCATGTAAAGTCATTAGCTATGGAGACTAGCAAATGTTACGTCTATAATGGAAAGAGTGTATTATGTATAATGAAGCCTTGAAATCATAAGATAATACGTTAATAAATTTTGCTTAATTGATGAAGATCTTGTCACACAAGATATGGAGTTTTTGAAGAAGGTTTAATATCTTGATCCATTCAAACTCCTCTAAAGCTTCAGTAAATGCTTTAAAAATTTCTCTAGATCGTGATAATCCATCGAAATCTTTGAAAACCAAATCTTTTTCTCCCCATTGGTGTGAGTTGTCATTTTGTTTCTGGGGAAAATCATCTTTCTTATTTTTTTTCTATTAAAATAGTAGTCTGCCATGGCAATCTAAAATAAACCTCAGTGCATTCGACGGGTTATAAAGTGTCTTATGTGTTGTACTCATCGCTGGATGCAACAAAGCAATGAGCATTAACAGCGCTAGATTTTCCAATCCGTTTAAACACCTCTTAACATTTCTCTATATATACCATCATTTCGTTAACCAATTAAAAGTCACTCTTTATTTCAGCGTTAGATAATACTCCGCTAGGGATTAGCGAATAAGAGACAGAAGAAACAACCACATGGGCTTACATTTTAAAGCTGTTCTACGTGATCAACACACTCCAATAAATCTTCCTGTGCAAACCATTCAAAAAAATAACACGCCTAATACTAAATAGATGATTTATAATTCTTACATCAAGATTACATGTCTTCTTCATAATCATTTATTATTGTGTCCCCCCTGGACTCCGTCCGTGTAACCAATAAAGATAATATATAATATATATATAATGTAAATTATTTTGTAGACTTGTATCATATATATATTTTTAAGAAATCGCTTCAACAGAAACTTTTAATTCTTCACTCTCCTCATTACTCATGTTTCTCTCAATATACATGTGCTCTATGTTGTATATATATATATATATAATATACATCGATTAAATAGGGTTAAACCTTGTGGAACATATTCTATACTCGGGCTAAATAGATATTAACAGCTTACTTACAACTTTTCCTTACTCTTGTAAACGACATGCGATTTAAATTATAACCTAGAATCTTAGTAAGCTTTATTTCCTTGTTTCCATAACACTGATTAGTTGTACTTTCAGAGTTACTGCTTATAATGACAACTAGATTTTTTCTTGGATTTAAGACCAATGCCAATTTCCAATTCACATAGTATTAATCTTTATTGAGTAACCTTAGTGAAGAATCTTATACTTATTACTATTAAAATTCATTTGCCACATAT
>JABUQX010091236.1:25000-27500 GCA_015478945.1 Trachelipus rathkii
GCTTCCCATGTTTGCTATTTGAAGGAGATGATTCTTGGGCTAGAATTGGAGTGACTGATTTAGCCCATCTATCAGTCAAAATAGGTAAACATGAAGCTTCTGTAAGTCATATAAACAATGAGGCTAATTTAGCAGTATTAGGAAAAGTAAATATAAAAGAAAATATTGATTCTGCTTACAAACAAGCGATTGAATGCCACAATCAGCAAGTTACTAAAAATAGATACATTTTACTAAGAATTATCAAAGCCATCAAATTTTGTGCAAATCTTGAACTCCCCTTAAGGGGTCATGACGAAAGTTCTGATTCTATGAATCCTGGTGTTTTTAAATCCTTAATAGAATACAGTGCTGAATTAGATCCAACTTTAAGAGATCACTTAAAAAGTTCTAACGTTTTCAAAGGAACTTCAATGACTATACAAAATGATTTACTTTCTTGCTCTTGGGAAATATGTAGGATGCACATATTAAAAGAGATTTCACAAGCTAGCTTTATAGGCATAATCGCAGATGAAACCTCTGATATATCAAACGAATTTCAATTAGCTCTCATTTTGCGCTATGAATATGACGGGAATATAAAAGAAAGATTTTGGGGACTTTTTAACCCAGCTTCTCACAGGGCAGAATCAATAGCTAGCGTTATTTCTGATCAATTAAAATCCATTTTACCGAACTGTCCAGAAAAATTGATTGCTCAAAGTTATGATGGTGCCGCAGTTATGAGTGGACACGTCAGTGGTGTAAACGTATTTATAAAAGACGTTTATCCAAATGCACATTATGTACACTGTTATGCGCATCAAATTAATTTGATAATGACTCAGTCAGTTTCTCAAATTCCAGAAGTTGGAGAATTCTTTAGAAATATGTCACTAATTCCAACCTTTTTTTCACAATCTCCTCAGAGATGCTCTGTATTAGATGAAATTATTGGGAAACGGTTGCCAAAAACTGTTAAAACAAGATGGAATTTTAACATCCGAACTGTAAACATGGTTTTTGAACATAGAGAGCTATTGTTAGAGTGCTTTGAAAAAATTCTAAATGAAAGCAAACAACCAGGAACACGAGATCAAGCAGGAGGTTTGCAAAGGTTATTGACTGATCCTACTTTTGTATTTTGGCTCACTGTTTTCCGCCATATAATGCCGCACGTAGATTGTTTCTATAATAAAATTCAATCAAGAAATGCAGACGTAATTCTCATAAAACAAGCTGTGAGTGAACTACAATTAGAATTAGGAAAGATTAGAAACAGTATGACCACCATAATGGAAGAAATTGAGGGAACGTATGATGTTTGTGAGGTGAAGAGAAGAAGATCGTTAAATGCTTCCAATTACTACGAAATTAAAAAAGCTGCTGCGTATAAAGTGTGTGACATAATAATATCTCAGTCTAAGGAGAGGTTTTCGTTTAGTGATCATTTACTATCAGCTCAACTTTTCGAGCGTGAACACTTTAAATTATATAGAACCTCATTTCCCACAGTTGCATTTGAAAAGACTGTAACTGTTTATCCATTTTTTAACATCTTGAGACTCAAATCTGAACTTCAAGTTATATATTCTAGAGAAGATTTTTATTCCCTGAAAGGAGCTCTTGATTCTTATAAGTACATTATTGAAAATGGAATGGATCAGACTTTTGAAGAAACATTAAAGTTGCTAAAAATTTTAATAACTACTCCAATGGCATCTGTTGAAGCTGAAAGATGCTTTTCTAGATTAAAAAGAATAAAAACCGTTATTCGGAATACAATGGGGCAAGAAAGACTGAATGCCCTCGTTGCGCTTGCAACAGAAAGAGATATTGTCCACAATCCATCTTTTGACAATCTTGTGATTGACTTATTTGCAAGTCAAAAAGCGAGAAGAATGGACTTTAGCTACAAATTATAAAAACCTACAATTTAATTATAAAGTAAGTAATTTATTATTTTTATATTTTATTTTAAATCATTCGTAACAGGTAACTTTTTTTATGTAATTGTGCTACCGTACGAAGTAGAATAATGTCATAGGCGGCTAACCTTTTGTATAAAATGTAAAATGATTATATTTATTATATATATATATATATATATATATATATATATATATATATATATATATATATATATATATATATATATATATATATATATATATATATATATAATGTAAATCGCACCTCCCATCCATTTCTATCACGAGTCGCCACTGATATATATATATAAATCATATATATATTATATATATTATAATAATATAATATATAATATATATATTATATAATATATTTATATATATTATATATATATATATATATATATATATATATATATATACTTAGAGAAATTAGTTTAAACGCAATATATATAATATATAATTTTATATATATATATATTAATATTAATAAATATATATATTATATATATATATATATATATAATATATTATATATATATTATATATATATATACTATATATATAATATTATATATAATAAAATA
>JABUQX010091236.1:30000-37500 GCA_015478945.1 Trachelipus rathkii
ATCATTGTTATGAAGTGAGTTTAGTTCACGTGTTACAGTATTTTTTATGCTTGCCATCGTCCCAAAATGATGACCATTCAACTTCATTTTCAAATTAGGGAAGAGGTAGAAATCGTACGGAGTTAGATCTGGGCTGTATGAAGGATGGGGAAGTACTTGAATATTTTTTTTCACCAGAAATTCTGTAATTAAGAGCGAAGTGTAAGATGGCGCGTTATCGTGGTGCAGCACCCAATCGTCTGCAATGTCTGTTCTGATTCGCTGAACTCGTTCTTGAAGTAAAAGACGTGATTAACTGTCTATCCTGAAGGTACAAATTCCTTGTGCACAATACCACGGCTGTCGGAAAAAACAATAATCAGTGTTTTCACCTTGGACTTGCTCATACCTGCTTTCTTCGGACGAGGAAGAATTTTTTGTGTGCCATTCCTCACTTTCCCGTTTGGTTTCAGGATCGTACTCAAAAACCAATGATTCATCACCTGTTATAGACTTCTTATTCCACAAAAATTTGCTTCATTTCTATGGCTTTAAAATAAATCTTGACAAATTTTGACCCTGGTTTCGCTTCTCGGCAGACAAGTCTTTCGGCAATAGTTTTGAACAAATTTTTTTCGCATGGGCAAATGGTTCGTTAAAATTCTAGGAATGCATTTTTATTCAAATCAGTTTCTTTCTGCTTCCCTCTGGCACTGAAACGGCGGTCTCTCTCCATCACAGCTTTAACAACTTCCACATTTTCATCGTTTGTTGACGAGATTGGTCTTACACAACGAGGATAGTCTTCAACATTTTCTCGGGCCTCTTTGAAAGCATTTGTGCCATTTAAAAACTATAGTTCTCGATAGAGTGGCATCCTCATAAGTTCGTTAAGGAAGCAAATGTCCTCGTGGCAGAAAGCTGTTACGTTTCACATAGAAATTGATAGCGTAACCAGCAGTCCAATATTACCTGCTCGCAAAAACCTAACGAGGATAGAAAACACGCCCATACACAAAAAAATATGTAGTGCAAAAACGTAACGAGGTTAGAAACATACGCCCATACATAAACAGATGTAGTGCAAGATTGACTTTATAAATCTGGTTGACTGGTAATGGATATGTAGCCTATGGTAATTAGCTACACCACTCGTATATGTGCACGGAAGGAGCTTACATTACTCAGTGTTCATGGGATATTCAGTAGACTTACTTTTGGGACAGATCTATATAATATATATATATATATATATAATATTATATATACTATATATAATATATTATATATAATATTATTATATATATATATTATATATATATATATATATATATAATTAGGGTATTAAGCTACAAATAGAGTAAACTATGACAAAATGTTTTAGTCACCAATCAGTCTGACGAAGAGATTAAGATTATGAAGTTATGAACCGAAGTAAGATAAATGTGACTAGGAATAGAGTATGAAAAGAGAGGAAGAGATAAAATTGACAAATTGATTATAAATTTCTGTTTTATGAGATCCTATATAGAAAGAAAACTACCACGAATGAATAACATGTTCCGAGTTCCAGTAGATTCAGATCTTGACTGAAGTTGCTCTGATATCAGGTGCAATGAAAATGTTTGCTTCCAGTTTTGCATCACTTTATTCTACACCAATAGATTCTTTTAGTTACTGTAACTCCTGTCCATCTTACCCACTGTGCTTACAAGGTTCTTTATGAGGCCCACCTTTGTTACTTGAAGTGGTGGGTGGGAAACCTTTTTGAAACAGTAACGTACTATGCACATTAAACCGACCAACTTTCGTTTACAAATTACAATGACAGTTCTCAAAAAGAAAATACACCTACATACGAGGATAAAATACATCTACATAAAAATCTTTTCAACTTTATTATAAGTCTTAATATGTTTAATGTTCACCTTTTAATAAATATAATACACACCAGAGCATAATAACATGTAATTGTAATCTAATATCTAAAGGTAGTAGATATATAATCTAAAAATTAATAAATACAATTATTATTATTATTATTATTATTATTATTTTTACGTATTATAATTATAGCAAGACAAAAGGCCAAAGTTTGCCAATCATGCATGCATGTGTAATTACAATTCATGACTGCATGGACAATTTCGAAAACTTGATTGGAAATTCTTTGTTCTTGTGTGATTAAAGAGGCAACACCGAAAGGAAATAAAGTTTCGTCCTAACATTTATCGAAAATTATATATATATAATTATATAGTATGTATATATATATATATATAGTATATATATATATATATATAATTATATAATTATATATATATATATATATATATATACTATAATAATATATATATATATATATAATATATATATATATATATATATATTAATATAATTGTTAAATTATATCATTTTATTGAATAGAGATCAGCATATTACGCTCATCAGAATATTAAAGACCAGCATAATACGCTCATCAGATTATAGAAAGTTCAGATTAAGAACTTGACGAAATTCTAAAAGAATTGAATATTGGCCAGGGCAATAATAGTTTAGATTACGTGCACTGCAAGTTAGAACATTTAAGAGAGTATACTCTTGAAAGCCTTAGGTCTTCACTATAACTAAAATAGTTAGTTAAATAGTGGGATATTACACTAGGTTAATTTTTAAGCTTATTGAGAAAAGTTTGTTTTTCTCGCTAAAATTTAGTATTTGCTGGTCTTTAATATTCTGATGAGCGTAATATGCTGATCTCTATTCAATAAAATGATATAATTTAACAATTATATTATCTTGAGAAAAGTTTGTTAATTTAAAAGTTGTTTTTCTCGCTAAAATTTAGTATTTCGTAGTCGGTAAACTACTGGCGTTTAAAGTTTAAATTTAGTATTTCGTAGTCGGTAAAATACTGGCGTTTAAAGTTTAAATTTCCTACGTGGAAATTTTTCGTTACTTCATTTATCTATTTTGTGTGTGAAGCAAAGTTGCTTTTTTCAATATTCTGAGAAAGAAAAATATTTCTCATTAAAAAATCTTCTTTCGTAAAAAACTGATTAGTTTTGTTTAAACACACACATTATATATTCTGCAGAAGTTTGCGCTTTGAAATAATCTGCATCGAATCAAAAATATTCTGCAGATTAGACCTATAAATTAAAGATTTTCAATGTATGTATAATGTATATATATATATTATACATAAAGGTCATATATTCACGCATATAAATTCTGCTGCGTTTGTGGAGAAGTCGGTCTCTTAGATATAATTTTGTAGTATTTTTTTAGTTAACTGTCCAGATATATATATATATATATATATATATATATATATATATATATATATATATATATATATATATATATATATATATTATATATATTATATATATTATTTATATATATTATATATATATATATATATATATATATCTGATTGTTTCAAATAATAGAGATTTCTCCTCCTTTTCAAATATATTAAATATTTTTATGGGCTAATATTTTATGTTGTCTCAAAAATATATATATATTTCGGCAATTTAGTATCTTTGCGGTAATTATTATTTTGGGTTATTTGGGTATTTTATATTGTCCTTTCGAAATCATTGCCTATTAAATCTTAGGTGGTGGTAAATATCGTGCGTTTTGCTCATATAATAAGTAGCATTTTTTTTTTTGCGTTTTTTTTTGCGTATTTTTTGCTTTTGCGTTTTTTTTCAAATATTCATTTTACAAAAATGTCTCTTTTCGAAGATGAATCACTCAGACAAATCGTGTCTGAGTTGGAGGACAGTGTCAGTGAAAAATTTGGGAGGGAGGACAATAACACTCTCTCTCCAGAAGAATTAGTCGACCTCACGAAAGAGGTTAAGTCAAAACTGTCCCCTATTAAGAGACTGAGAGCTGTGATTAAAAGGAAAATCACGCTCCTTTTCAAAAATCTTCTCGATCTTTCTGCCACTGAAAGCCAGGAAGATAATCACATCGTTTCCTCAAAACTGAAGGAAATTAAATCAAAATTGGAGGAAGTTAAAAACTTTGATGCTCTGATCGAAGAAGTCATCACAAAGTCTTCCATTCTTCAGTATGACTCGTCAATTTTGGACGAGGAAATAATTGAAGCGGTACATTATCATACCCAGAATGAAAAATTAATCTGGCGTATGACACCGCGTTTTAGTTCTCCATCTTCTTCTCCGTCTGCGCCTCCTGCAGCTTCAGAGGCCTCTCTTGAAGACGGAATATCACGTCAAGAGATGCAGAATATAATCAAAAATATTCATGCATCAAAACAGGAAGTAAAAATTCCTGCAATAAAGTGTCAAGAGTTCAGGGGTGAGGGGGACCGGCATTCTTTCCGCTCGTTTATTCTGTCCTTTCAAAATGTTTATGGGGCCAGAAAAGACATTTCTAGCGCTGCAAAATTGCAGTATTTAAAGTCATTGTTATCAGGCAATGCGCTCAAAGATATTGAGCATTTAACTAATGTCGACTCCAATTTGGAAGTTGCTTTCGAAATATTAAAGAGCCTTTACTTAGACGAATCATATATTATTGATTCTCTGTTTCATAAAATCGATTCTGCGCCTATTTTAGAGAATAATCCTGAACATATTCGTATATTCCTGTCTGAAGTGAGAGCATATATTCATGAGCTCAAGGAGTTTGGACTCGATTTCTTTGAAGAGCCTTCGGCGGGCTGTAAGCTCATGAGTCATATAATCGTGGACAAACTTCCAACTGGCTTTCTTCGTGAGCTCAAATTAATCACACAGGATGAATATCCTTCCGTTAATATAATCTTGGAGCATTACGGTAAAATAATCAAGTCTATGGAGAAGGGGAGGGGAAAAAATAAATCTGCCCCTAAAAAGGGATTTGAGCGTAATCGTGCTCCTTTTGAGCATAAATCGGCTAAATCGTCAGCTTTTAACGCTTCCTCTAAAGAGGATAGTTCGAAATCTTCATCGTCAGAAGATGAAACAGAACGCAGTCAAAAGAGTGGGAGATTTAAAAATTCTTCTAAATCATTTATTTCGAAATGTAAATTTTGCAACAGAAATCATCGCATGATTTCTTGTGAAGTATATTCTTCTCCTGAAAGCAGGAGAGATCGCTGTAAAGAGCTGCGCATGTGCTTCAGCTGCTCAAGTAGCAAGCATTTCGCTAATAAGTGTCCTGCCAAGAGGTATGGACTTAGTTACCCATGCGGCAAATGTGGACAAAAATCACACATAACGGCTCTATGCTTTCAAAATAGTAAAAACGTGTCCGGTGGCTTTTCGGAAGATAGTCGTCCGTCAACATCAGTCGCGAATGAGGAAAATGGTCAAGCCAGCGGCTCTTCTAATCATATCTGTATAAATACAGGTGCAGCCTCATCCGTGGGTCAAAATATTCTGCCCACTCTCTCCCTTAACATCAAGAAGGGCAATAAAATAGTCCCTGTACGCGTGCTTCTCGATTTCGGTAGTCAGTCCACGTATTTTCATAGGAGCATTCTTAAAAAATTGGGAGTCAATGAAAATAGTCTTCCTAGTCATCAGAGCTCCATTAAAACATTTTTGGGAGAGGAATTAAGATCCTTACGGTCTTTAAATTTAGAGATGGGCATTTGTTGTGGAAAATATTTTAGCCTACCTGTAAACATTGATTCTGAATTGGATATCGGCTTTTATGTAAAAGGCCTGACGGAGGCTATGAAAAATATTACCCAAAATGGTTTCAAAGTGGCAGATAGTCACTATCAAAATAATAATGTTGACAGGGTTTCAAATATTCATGGGCTGCTGGGCATCGATGCTCTTCATTTATTAAAGCATTTTAAAACGGTAAAATGCATTCGGGGCAGTGCCCTAGAAACTTGTCATGGGCACGTGCCTTTCGGGCCTGTAACATCTTTTTTGTCACCTTCCCAAAATGAAAAAATCTTTGGGAAGAATTCTTCGCCGAAAGCTGTCAAAAAATCATGACAGAATTCCGAGCTCCCCATACCTTCAAATATTCAAAGATCTGTCAGGAACGTCCCGGAACATGTAATCAATCTTGTAGTGGAACCGGTACCTTCGTACTTCAACCCACTCTTACATACCCACACTGAGTCTGATTTGGACTTGGGCCTGGAGAACCTCTATAAATTAGAGTCTTTGGGTATCAATGAGGAGCGGGACCAGGGTTCCATTGACGAAATATTCATCAAGAGATTCCACGAAGGGATAGAGTTCCGAGACGGAAGGTACCACGTGGAACTTCCGTGGTTTCAAGATATTCTTGAGCAGGTCCCATCAAATCATCACGTTGCTCTTGCAACGATGCAACGAGTCAAAAGGAAATTGACTGCTCAAGGCTTGCTTAACAAGTATGGGGAAATATTCAAGGAATACCTAAAAGAAGGTATTGTGGAGGCTGTGGAGGTGCATCCGAAAGATTATCATAAATTCATCTGGATACCCCACAGACCTATAATAAAACAGGCCCTTCAAGTGACGACAAAAATTCGTCCCGTCTTTAACTGCAGCCTGAAGATAGGTTGTAGTCCTTCACTTAATCAGGCATCGTATCCAGGGGTAGATTTAATTGCTTCCCTATTTAAATTATTACTGTCCTTCAGAACAAACAAATTCATCGTTCTGGCGGATATTTCAAAGGCCTTCCTCCAGATCAAATTAAAGTTAGAAGAGGACAGAAATCGCTTCTGTTTTTTCTGGGAGGCTGATGGCGAGTTACTCACTTACCGTTATGCCACCATCATCTTCGGGTTGGCTGTCAGCCCTTACGTGCTAGGGGCTGTGATACAACATCACGCCAAAAAATACCCTCCTGATCTCTGTACCTCTCTTCTTCAAAATAATCTGTACGTTGATAATTTTTTGTACACTTCTTCGTCTGTAGACGAACTTCAAGATATTTTTCGAGAGGCCACCTCACGTATGAGTGAGGGGGGCTTCAACTTGTGCTCCTGGAACTCAAATTGTCCAGATCTCAAAGAAATATTCAAGGAGGAGGGTAAACTTGCAACTCATCAAAGTGATGAAGAAAGAGTTTTAGGGTATTTATATAATACCGTTCAAGATAGTCTGAGTCTTAGTGACTTTTCATTAAATATTGTCTCTACCAAGAGACAGCTCCTGTCGGAGATTTCAAAAGTTTTCGATCCCCTATGCCTTTACCTCCCCGTCACCGTTCGAGGCCGTCTTCTTATGAAGAAAACTTGGGAAGTGGACATGGGGTGGGACGATATAATCGCTCCCGAAATCAAAAATTCATGGGAGAAGTTGAGCAAGGACCTTAACTCTCTGAAGGAGGTCTCTTTTAAGAGATCTTCATTTGAGTCAAGTGACTCTGATTTAAGTATTCATATATTCTGCGATGCAAGCACTGTTGCTTATGGCTTCGTGGTGTATGTTTCATCAGCGGCAGAGGGTCCAAATCTTTTTTGGTCAAAGGGAAAAATCGCTCCTGCAAAGGGAAGAACGCTTCCCTGTTTGGAGTTATTGTCTGTGTTTTTAGCATTAAAGT
>JABUQX010091236.1:42500-45000 GCA_015478945.1 Trachelipus rathkii
TCGAGGCAGAGAAACAAGATTTTTCTGATTGGATATATGCCCCATCAAGTAAGTTGCCATCCAATTTTCAAGTTTAACGCTTTGTTTTGCAATAAACGTCAAATTAAACTAGAAACCAGAGATGTTGCAAGGCTCACAATCCAGGAAGTTGTACTTTTTTTGGGAGAAAGCTAAGATACGTACCAAACATTTGAAAGATTGTATTGCGAAGCTTGAAAAACTTCACGAGGGGTGAGAAAAACTGCAAAAAAAAAAAAAAATGCAACCAAAAGCGTAAGTCAAATTCAGAGTAAGAAATTAAAAGCTTTTAAATCAAGCCTTGATGACTTGTTTGATGTTGCACACCAAGACTCACTGAAGAACAAATGAAGAAGACAGACAGTTTTGCTCCTTCAGAGACAAAAGGAACGTACTAGCTGCATGGAAGGAGTTGATATAAAATTCCTACGATCAGAAGAGCGACGAGCACAGAGAAAAGAAGCTGAGACGGTCGGACTGGAAAAATCAAAACCGAAAACTGAAGGTAAGTCTAGATTGTAGTTTAAATATAGTAGTTATTGCCTATATGGATCTATTTTGTTGTACCTACCTAGCACCTTGATACCTTTGTACATAGATAAATATGCTAGTTGTTCTCAAGTTACTCTTTTTCTTTTGTGTTTATAATCGTTTCTTTCCGTCGTTTTCTAGATGACGAAGATGTAGAAATGGAATTTTTAAGCACAATCAGTGCTTCAGAAGAAGATGAATCACATAGAAATTAGGACACAGAAGAGAAGGATCTTGAAGACTTTCAGGGCACAGGAATCGATACATCACAACCGAAGAAAAGAAAGTACTGTAGAGGAAGTAAAGAAATTATCATAGAGAAGTTGTCAATATTGTTAGATAGATGTAATATTTCGGATATAGACTCGGTTAGAATTGTTTCGACTATTGCCGAAGCATTAGGGCAAGATCCACAGAAGTTAGCAATCAGTTGGTCTACCGTACGAGTGCATAGGCAGAAATTTTAAGAGGAAAGAGTACAGATTATTAAAAATAGTTTTGAAAATTCAGATTTACATGGTGCTGTCCTAAATTAGGATAGGAAATTGCTCCCATATATACTGATTAAAGAAAATGTAACGAGATTGACAGTTTTGATAAGTTATGGTGACGAAGAGAAGTTAATAGCAGTTCTTCATATTAAAAATAATACGAAATGTACTCAGGTAAAAGCTGTTTTTTGTGGTGGAAAAATGGTGGACAGTAGAAAAAATAAAACCAGTGTGTTTTGACGCTACTGCTGTCAATAATGGTCGTTTGAGAGGAACCTGTGTTTTATTAGAATAATTATTTGAAAAAAATCTTTTATATTTGCATGTCGTCATCACATTTCAGAAGTAATACTGAAGGCAGTTTTTGATTTCGGCGAAGGAATAATTACGCATGTTGGCATTTAAAAGATTCTCAGACATGGTGGTATAAAATTGACCAACAAAATACAATATTTTTCTTGATGATGAACAGGTCAAATTTTAAAATAAATGTAAATGATATTGAACGGATTTCTAATTTTCTCTCAACGCAATTCAAAAAACCATGGCATCAGCTCAGAGAAGATTATAAAGAATTTTCACAGTTGAATTTGATAGTTTTAGGTCGTGTTGCTAGAGTAAAACATTACTTTCAGAGGGCCAGGTGCCATGTATCACGCCAGGTGGATGTCAAAAACCTTTTACTCCCTAAAAATTTTCGTTTTCAGCGCATCAATTTTCTTTAAGTGACTCCGAGATAGATGTCATCAGAAGTATTTGTTTATTCATAATTAATGTTTATGCCAAACCTGGTTTAATGCTCCTAAAGCTACATTGACGTCCCCCCAACCAAGAATTACAGTTGCTTGAAACCTTAATTAATAATGAAAAAAAGTATGGAGACATTTCATAGGCGGCATTGTCTTAACTTATAAATCATTTGTGGTATTTGAACCCTGGGCAAGTTGCTTTCTCTTTTCTAACAAAACTTTAGACAAACAAATCAAAATAAAAATGGCTACAAAACTATAGTCTTTTTAGCAAACCAGTGATGATGATGATGATGATGATGATGATATGATGATGATGATGATGATGATGATGATGATGATGATGAATGATGATTGGTGGAACAATTAGGCAATCATAAATTTATTTAACATAATCCATTCATAATAATTGATGATTGATGATTGATGATTGATGATGATGATGATGATGATGATGATTGATTGATGAGTGATAAAGATGCATGATGATGATGATGATCGATGATATGACGACGCACGGAAAACGACCGGGGGACGGATATGCATGCATGATTGATGATGATGATTGATGATGATGATGATGATGATGATGATGATGATGATGATGATGATGATGATGATGATGATGATGATGATGATGATGATGATGATGATGATGATGATGATGACGACGACGATTGATGATGATGATGATTTGATGATTTGATGATA
>JABUQX010091236.1:50000-52500 GCA_015478945.1 Trachelipus rathkii
ATTCACTTGCACAACCCCAAACTGAAAGACAGTAGAGTAGATGAGGATAAACAAGACTATAGTAAAGGTTTTTTAAAATATATTTTGGAACAAAATTCCTTATCTTAAAGAATGCATAGTTAGCATAAGACAATTTGCTAATGAGACTATTTATGTGTTCTTTGAAAGAAAGCTTGTCATCAAGGATAACACCTAATAACTTGGCAGACGATAGCCGATTTATAGTTATATTTTTTGCTCTTACATTTAGTTGAACAGGGTTCTTTTGATTTGTGATTACTAGGTAATTTGTTTTTTGTAGATTTAGGGAGAGTCTGTTTGCCTCTACCCATGTTATAATTTGCAAATGAATAATTACTGTTTCGTTCAGTGTATTTATATTACGATCTGATATTAAGATTGCAGTGTCGTCAGCATATTGAGAGTGTATTGAACTGTGACAATTTTGGAAGTCATTAGTATATATATTAAAGAATAGCGGCCCCAGTATAGAGCCCTGAGGGACACCGTGGGAAATTGAGGCAAGTGAGGATGATGTGTCTCCTAAATGAACGTATTGTGTTCGGTCAGATAAGTAAGACTGAAACCATTGTAGTGGACCATTAGTGATACCAAGTCTCTCTAATTTGCTTAAGAGTAGGTTGTGTGGAACTACATCGAATGCTTTCGAGAAATCTAGAAGTAAGAGTACACATGTTTGTTTTTCATTTAGTGCTTTGTATAGTTTTTCAGTAAGGAAAACCAGAGCATCTTCTGTGTTGCGGTTTTTGGTGAAACCAAACTGATTTTGTGATAAAAGCCCATTTTCATGCAAATAATTAGTAAGTTGTGCATGGACTAATTTTTCAAAGATTTTACCAGTTGTATGTAGGATTGAAATCGGACGAGAGTTTTTCGGAAGGGAGGTGTCAGAGCTCTTGGGAACAGGGGTGACTTTTGCGATTTTTAATTCAGTTGGATAGTAATGTAATTCAATTGAGTTGTTAAAAAGAGCGGCTAATACTGGTGAAATTTCTTTTTTACAGTGTTTGTATATCCAGTTCGGGACACTCTGAAGGTCGCAGCTTTTATTCATGAGCCCACTTATAACACACTCAACGTCAGATGTTGATATTCTTTCAAATGCGAAGTTCTGCCCTTCGTGCGGTCTTAAATAGTCGGCAAAAATCCTCTCTGTTTCTGGAACTTCGGCGGCTAAAGCTGCCCCTACGGTAGTAAAGTAGGAGTTCAATTCATTGACTATTCGTTGCTTGTTTGTAACTATTTCATCACCTATTTTTAATTCATCAATTTTTGTTTTCTGTGTATTGTGACGGTTTAAAATGTCGTTAATAATGCCCCATTGCGATCGTGGATTGGATTGAGTCTGGTTGAATTTATCAGCAAAGAAACTAGCTTTGGATTTCCTTATTAATTTTTTTAGTGTTGAGGCGTATTCTGTGTAAACATGCATTGGCATAATACCGATTTTAGCACTTTTATGTAGAGTGTGCTTTTGTTTAATTGAAGTTAATAATGCTCTTGTCAACCACTTATTCATTGTTCTCTTTTCTGAGATTGTTTTGTGTTTTATGGGGAAGTTTTTATCATACGTGTCATATATAATGGAGCTAAATTTTTTGTATTTTTCATCTAGTGAAAGATTAACGTCATGGACAAAAGAGAAGTCTGTATATTTTATTTGGCGTAGAAATGTTTGTTTACGGTCTTCTGATATTAGCCTATATTTTACTTTCTTTTGCACTAGGGGAACAGTCGAAGATTCAAATGTAAGGATGCAGGGGTAGTGGTCCGAGAGGTCGGTGTTTAGTCTAAAGGATTTTGTTGAGCCACGATTATTTGACCACATATGGTCAATGATAGTGGAGTTATTGAGTTCATTTGGCCGTGTAATTCCTGTAATATAGTTAAGGTAACCGTTAGACGTCATTGTGTCAATAAGCAACTTTTTTCCACAGGAATTGGTATTATTACTAGACACGTCGATATTAAAGTCACCAGCTATTACAGTGATCCCACTTTTCAGTGTAGAGCTGCATAAATCATCAAGCTTTTGTGTAAAATTCCCTCTACTCCCTTGTGGTGGTCTGTAAACTCCTAATAAGTTTATTGTTTTAGATCCTTCTTTAAATGTTACGCCAAGAGCCTCGATGTCAGAGTTAATGACTAAGAAAGTTTCTTTTGCTCTTAAGCTCTTTATAATAAGTACTGAAACACCCGCTCCTTTTCTTTCTTTACGGCAAACGTTGAACATGTCATAACCTGAGAGGGCATACAGGTCTTTGTTATAGTTTTTTAGAAAGGTCTCTGTGAGGACAATGCAAGAAAACTTAGCACTAAGGGATGAAAGTAGGTCAGATAGGTCATCATGGTGTTTTCGAAGGCTCCTTATGTTGATACTTATAAATTTAAGGCATTCACGGCCTTTATATAAATCATCTAGCTCATTTGGTAAGAGAAGAGGATTTACTTCATTGTTCAAGTTGTGACGAAAATTGTT
>JABUQX010091236.1:57500-60547 GCA_015478945.1 Trachelipus rathkii
TATATAATATAATAATAATATAATAATATGTAATATATGTAATAATATATATCTATGTTTATGATGATGCATGTGTAGGGACGTTTCAGTTAAACAAAGATATGTAATAATAATAACCAATAGTAATATGTGTATAATAATAACTTAATAATAATATATGTATAATAAGATGTAGATATCGATTTGTATGTATATATATATATTAATAATATGTAATAATATATATAATAATAATATAATAATAATAATATATGTAATAATAATAATATGTATATAATAATATAATAATATAATATATATATATATATATATATGCTATAATAATATATATGTTTATAAACAATGCGAGACAGCAAGCTCAGTATAATAATAATATGTATAATAATATGTATAATAATAATAATAATATATATATATAAATATAATAATAATAATAATAATATAATAATAATATATATGTATTATATATAATATTAATAATAATAATAATAATAATAATATAATATATATATATAACAATCATAATATGTCAAAGAATTTCAATTAACAATATATATATATATATATATATATATATATATATATATATATATATATATATATATATTTATAACAATGCATAATATGTCAAAGAGACATTTCAATTAACAAAATATCCTATAAGAATTCCAATTAAAATCAAGATCTCTCATTTCAATATTAATTAAAAGCAGGAATTAAATCATATTAATAATGTTCTTTATTTTCAATTAAAACTATTTTTAACATTTTTCAAATTTTATTGAAGAGATTTAGCTTTCGTTCTAAGTCTGGATTTACACCCAACTGCAGTGATATATATATATATATATTCAGATATATCCATACATATTTCTTTATATATATATATATATATATATATATATATATATATATATATATATATATATATATATATATATATATATATATTTGTGCGTGTGTGTGTAGGTGTATATGTGTGTGTGTGTGTGTGTAAATATATGTTATATAATTTGATCAATGAATTAATTGGATAATTAATTAAATCAGTCATATATTTTAATTATTACCACAAAAGCCATGGACGAGATAGCATTCAATCAAGATATTTGAAAGATTTTGGCATGAAAAATCATTAAAATTATTGGAACCACGAAAAATACGAATAAATAATTAATATATTATAATTAATTTTCTTTATTTTAAAACTCGTTAATTAATCAGAAATTGTTCTAAAATAAATAACACGTAATAATTTGTGTCTAAATATGTTAAATATTAAGGCTTTGATAATAAGGTTTTAATGTTTGTTAATATTACTTAACCATTCCGGATTTGCTGTAGTGAAAATTAAAGATAGAAATTAAAGATAGAAATTAAAGATAAAAATTAAAGATGAAAATTAAAGATACAAATTAAAGATTGAAATTAAAAAATTAAAGAATAAATTAAAGATTGAAATTAAATAAAGAAATTAAAAATTGAAACTAAAGATAGAAACTAAAGATAGAAATTGAAGATAGAAATGAAAGATAGAAATTAAAAATGAAAATTGAAGATAGAAATTAAAGCTCAAAATTAAATAATCTCTAAATCTTTATTCTTTACCTTGAAACGAACCATCAAACTTGGCAAAAATGTTTAAATATTATAAAACAACAACAACAACAACAACAACAACAACAACAACAACAACAACAACAACAACAACAACAACAACAACAACAACAACAACAACAATAACAATAACAATAACAATAACAATAACAATAACATAACAATAACATTAGACAACAACAACAACAACAACAACAACAACAACTAGCTAATAATAACATGAACAACAACCTTAATCACCCCACGGTAACAACAACAACATCTGACAACAAAAACGATGGCAATGATATTTGCTATTAACGCAATAACAATGTGATTGGAACACAACTTCAACAACAACAACGCAACCCAGCAACGCAACACAGAAGAGAAAAAAAGAAAAGCAACGGCAGCAACAACAACAACAACAACCCAACAACCAGCAACAACAACAACAACAGCAACAACAGCAACAACGCGACATGATAATAATAATAATAACAATAACAATAACAATAACAATAACAATAACAATAACAATAACAATAACAACAACAACAACAACAACAACAACAACAACAACAACAACAACAACAACAACAACAACAACAAATTGTCTAAAAAAAATCATTGAACCAATCAAGTACTACTTTTGAACAATAAATGTAAATCACCAAAAAATACCAATTAATATTTTGACAATTCTTTACTTTAGAATTTTATCATCATATTAAAGCACAATATATTATATTTATTAGATAAAATTAATTTAATTTAATATATTTATTAAATAAAATAAATTTAGTTTTTTATATTTATAATTTAAATAAATTTAGTTTATTATATTTATTAAGTAAAATAAATTTAGTTTATTATATTTATTAAATAAAATAAACTTAATTTATTATATTTATTAAATAAAATAAATTTAGCTTATTATGTTTATATTATAAATTTGGTTATTATATTTATTAAATAAAATAAATTTAGTTTATCATCTATTAATTAAAATAAATTTAGTTATATAAAAACGTTCATACTTGGATGAATTTATGTTTTATTTAATTTTAGGAAACTGTTTAAAATGTTGCCATACTATATATGTATATGTAATATAATAATATATAATTATTATATGTACTTGTTATATATTTATCAAAATAGATATTACTTGATATGTGTGAACTGATTATTATTATTGTATTGTATGTATATGTATATATATGCATGAATGCTTTTTTATATCACCTAGCCACTGTATTACCACTATTGTATTATTTGTAATAATAATAATAATAATATTAAGAATACTCTTTATTATTATTTTATTAGTTTAATATTATATGTATATATGTATCTTTTTTTCAAACCTATTTATTACGTATATTTATGTATAATATATATATATACAATTTGATGGTTAAAAAAATAGTTGTTGTTATAATAATATA
>JABUQX010091237.1:0-13988 GCA_015478945.1 Trachelipus rathkii
TTTACTTGTTCCGGGTGTGTTACACATCATATTACCCCTAAATTCATTGGTAGTACATAAAGATGAGATAATAATAATAATATATAATAAATAATTAATAATAAAAATAAAATATAATAATAATAATAAAAATTAATAATATATAATATATAATATGAATATTAAAATTAATTAAAATAATAATTATAATATTAAATATAAACTAATATATAATATATATAAATTAATATATTAATATATAATTATTAAATATAATTATATTAATATATTATAATTAATTATATTAATATTATATATTGAAAACTTAATCGATAATTGAGCTTTCTAAAGTATAACATATAAATTATAAAAATTTTAAAAAGTGGCAAATAAAATTTTTTTTATATATTAACGTTTATTTTCAAAAACTTTGAGTTATGATGACATAGGCCTCATGCATATCGAAGTTTTTCCTCCTTATTTAGATTTAATATGTCTATAATTATATCAATAATTTAAAACATCTCAAAATATATTCGTTATCAGTATCTATTCACTAGATTAGAGTATTACTTTACTGAGTGAAGTTTGCATATAATAATTTTAGCTATAAGCGCTGAAGTGAAAAAGTCGGAGCCTTAATATAAACGATTACATTCTATCAAATCGCGATTTACGAGAGGAATACGAAAGAATCGGGTGTTTTTCAGGTATCGGAATCGGAATCTAGTAGGAATCGGCAAAATATGTCGAACCCACTAGATTTCCTTAGAGTAGTGCTAGCCCAATCTGAAATATAATTTCATTAATATTCTACAATACCATTTCAGAATCTATTGAAAAATACTCTTTATATAGCGATAATATCAATAGTTATATATATGCTATATTTAGAGTATATATTTTTTAATTATATATTAACAGTTATATTAACTTTATAATATACCTTTATTATTAGTAAATTGTCGTGAAAATATTATATTAATTGTCAAAATAATAAAAAAAGGACATATGAAGTACTCGTTGATATAGGAACACACAAAGTGGATTCTGTTTTTGCACGGGGCCCTACGTCGCCATAAAGATACAAAAAACAAATCCCGCAATAATATGAGTTTCCCTCAAAAAAAGAATGAGGTAACAGAGCGGCAGGAGCCGTGCCGACTGGATATAGTAGAGTATTGCATTTAAGTAAATTAGTATTTATATATATATCTCATGTATTTATTAATTATATCCTATATAGTTCAATTAGTATATATATAATGTTTTGTTCTTAATAATAATCCGTGAACTATCTGATTAATAGTTGATTACAGTGATATATTATTATATTTGTCACTATGTTTATAGTGAATATATTTGGTATTATAATTAATTATATATATATATAGAGTTATTGAAATATATTAATATTTATAGTAAATTATAAATCAGTAGTAATTTTATGAAGAGCTGAAATACCGTGCAACTTTTTGGATTTCGAATTGTTCTTCTACGTGAAATCCGAATGCCAAGATAATACCAGCACCTTCATGGTATACGAATACCGACAATTTTCTTGCCGAAATACCCACGTGTGGTGTAGTGAAAGTGTAAAGAGTCCAGATTTTCTAGGCGGGAAGGCTATTAACGTTATCGAATTGTTCGTTTCTCTCGAATCAAATCCGAATTCGAAATACACATCTACATAACAAAAGCTAGAATCCCGAATCCGAAATCTGGATTCGAATCAACTCCGATTCGAATCCTTCAGATGGCATTTTTTGCACAACAAATTAATGAACACAAAAATATGACGTATTTCTTTCAAATATTTATGTGATATATAAAATAAAATTGTTTTTTTTCGTTTTTAATTTCTTTTTACTGCCTGATGATTACATATTTATTTCATGTTATTAAATCATTTCTACATTGAAGTCCATATTCTATTACTATATAAATATATATATATCACATAATATAATTTCAACTTATATATAGTAATACTTAGGATATATATATATATATATATATAACTATATCAGATAATAAAAATTATAAATATATTATATAATAGTATAATATATAGGGCCTATAGCGTAAAATTAATAAATTAGTAAATAAAATATGTGAAATATTTAATAGTTGAATTTTAAAATTAAAAATTATTATTAAATAATTTCTATCAAGCTTTAACTGCTATAAAATTGAATTTAATTCTTAATCTTGCCCTTTTAAAAAAATTTTAAAAAGGTAATTAACTAAATATTGCAATTTATTAACTATTTCATAATTAACATAACATATTTTTAAAAAATAAAATTAATTATTTTAAACATATTCTCTATAAATTATTAGTTTTTCAAGTGTTTCAGGAGTAACTCTATTTCTCCTATGGCGTCCTATAGCACCCGCAATTGAAAAAAGTCTTTCAACATCTGAAGTTATTGCAGGAATAGGTAGATATTTTTGTGTAAATTTGGAAAGTTTTGGAAAAATGCTTTCTCTTTTTTTTCCAATACAAAAGAGGATTTTCTCCTACCGTTTCTTCTAGGAGACATGGGCGTACGGGGGGGGGGCTAGGGGGCAGAGAAAAATGGCAATACACTTGGCTTTCTTTCACTTTTGAATTTCTGTAACAAATAGGATTTTAATTAAAGAAGTATAACTTTGAAATAATAATCTTTAAAATTCAATTTGTATTTTAATAATATTTGGCTCGCCCCTAGCTCAGAAAATATTGATATATATAATATATAATATATATATATATATATATATATATATATATATATATATATATATATATTATATATATCTATTATATATATAATATATATATATATACTATCATATATATATATTTTATATATATATATATATAATATATATATATATATATATATATATTATATATATATATATATAATATATAGTATATATTATATATATATATATATATATTATATATATAATTATATATATATATATATATATTGTATAATATATATATATATATATATATATTATTTATATATAATATATATATATATGATAATATATATTATATATATATAAATATATAAATATATATATATATATTATATATATATATATATAATTATATATATATATATATTATATATATATATTATAAAATATTATATATATATCTATTACTTTCGCGGTTCTGAGAAGAGGAAAGCTGATCCAGCCCTACCCTCTGGGCCTTAGCTGAGAGCGGTAAAGAGAAAGTAGTTTCTGAAATCCACCAATCATGAGTTGGGCCCTTCAATCTTCAAAGCAGAACGTTTGGTATGAGGAAGACAACGGACTTAGGGGAAATGGGGTAGGGAATCCTGTGTTATCCGTCTGAGCAAAGAGAGAAAATGCTCGAAAAACATGGAAGCCTCCTTCAAGTTATGATTTTGTAGACTGACGCACACTCTCAAAAGAAAATTCGTGATAGTTGGTGAAATATTCTCGCCTGGCTTTTGTTTTCCAGATATTTGTAGGGAGCACTCCTGCTGATGCGTTTTTTCCGCAAGGATATAACAGGGAGTTCATAGTTCCTTTGTGTTGAAACCCTTCACGAATCCGAGAATATCCATGATATTACAAGAGCCATGTTGGAAAGTACGGTGACAACTGTGAAGCTGCACGAGCAGCGAAATATCGTCGTGGAAGAGTAGCATGGACATGCAATGGTAATGGACATCATGCGCTCTTGCAAAAACAAAAAGTTAGATTTCACTGTAATAACAACAATTATTTCTTGTGGGGTACACGATTTACCTCTACTAGATGCAAAACAACGCGAAGGGATTTTCAAAGATCTAATTCGTTTGCAAATAGATTCTAGAAATAATGAGTGAAACACCTTACAGGTGGGACCAAAAATGCTACTTATAATGACAAGGATACAAAAATGACCTATGATTCTGGTGGGGTGTTGTGACTGATGTGAATCCATTGGGCAAGATGTCAAGAAAGATATATATAATAATATATATATAATTATATATATATATATATATATTATATATATATATATATATATATATATATATACTATATATATATATTATATATATATAATATATTCATATATATATATATATATATACATATTCTGTCTAAGCTGACGAAACATCTGATATACTGGAATGAAACAATTAATATCTATTTGGACTACGATTTTGTGATGAGACGTGAATGTTCGTTCGTGAAGTTCATTAATATTGCAGTATTAGAAGCCTGGATGCAACAAAACCAACGCAAGTGCTATTGACTTGTTTTTCTTGACAAAATGGCCTAGTCCAAAACAAATGCGTTGAACAAGGTTACGATGGCTGCTCAGTTATGGCAGGGAAAGAAGGAGAAGTACAGAGAATAATGAGAGAAAAATACAAAAAGTTAATTTTCATTTGCGATTCATCGACTGAATCTTTAGTAAACGATCTGAACTCTGCATCTGCAATCCGCAATACTTGTTATCCATTTTTTAAAGAAATTATAACTTTCTTTTGTAATCCGTTTGAGAGGAAAATAGATACGGCGGAAATTCGGCCGTTTTGCGGACGTCAATGGTCCAAAAAGTAGCGGTAGTTATTTAATATTCTGGACAAAACATTTTTGTGATATGGTGCAGGTCAAAAACCTGAGCAAAGTAGGTAATGTTGCTGCAAGAAAAAATGCATATCAGCTGTATTGTGCTACCACAAAACCTGTTTTTTTTTTATTTCAACCTGCATTATAGCCAAATATTCGCTTTGTTGGAACCAGTCGTTAATAATCTACAGTCGAAGAGTATACCTTCTTGAATGACCCAACCAAGTGAAGAAAATTCTTTTACTTGTGAAAGCACCGGCCGCTCAAAAACCAACGATACGATAAAAGAAATTTATACAAAGGATAAAGCAGATAGGTGAAAATCTTACGGTTGATCTTCAGCCACCAAGAGTGGTGGATCGCCAGAAACATCGCTCGAATCCTCCTGCTACCACCGATGAAGAATATTGGATGAGGGCTATTCTAATATCATACTTGGATTCTTTCAGTTTCCTTGGAGAGCAGATTCTCGGAAAAGAATTCACCAGCTTTTTCTCTTTTATTAATTTCTTCATCCATCGCTGATGCTTGCCCATTCGTTAAGGGAATTTTGAAGAAAAATCAAAGTATTGAAGACTTTATAAACTAAGAGGACCTTCAATGTGAGGGCTAACTCTGGTATATGCATTGGAGAGAAGAGCTCGACGGGTGAGGAACTATAAAAATTTGTAAATAGTTGATGTGATCAAGGAAGCAACGGCATTTTTCCCAATAATTAAAAATGCCTTACTTATATCAATAGGTCAGCCATGTTCGACAGCACAATTGAAAGGACATTCAGTACTTTGAGAAGAGTTAAAATATGGACAAGGTCAACGATGACGAATCAAAGGTTGATGGACTTTGGGTATCAAAAGTATGCCACAGAAAATATAAAGTTTCGGCCTCGGTAAGCTGAATGATTGGCAGTTGTCGAAAAAAATTTCTGCATATCCACGACGTCTAATGTTGTCGTAGTACCAACTACTTCAAGTACATAAATTGTAAGATAAATGTAAGACTAGATTCTGCAATTTTCTTTGTAATTTGTAATTTGTAAATATTATATCAATATATGCCGTCAACCCTTGGCTCAGAGGGTTTGAAAAAAAATTAATTATTTTCAATCTATTTTGACCCCCCTCCTAACAAAAATTCTGCGTACGCCCTTGCTAGGAGATATGCGTTTACCTCATCTTTACATCCAGATGATCTACTTATGAATGAAAATAAATTTGAACAACCAAATTCTTCTTTATCTGATTCTGAAGGTGAAGACTGTTCGTTTGTAGGGAAACAGCTTGCAATTCACCTTGACTTATTATAACATTATACAGTAAATTTTTAACTTCTTCCGAGGTTAAAAATGTCATTGTAGAAGATTCACTTCTTAAAGAAGCGTTTAGAAAAGGCTAAAAATAGTGCATATAAAGAAAAATAAATAACTCAAAATAAATAGTAAAGATTTTTTTACTCTTTTTAATAATTATAATGATAATGATAATGATAATGATAATGATAATGATAATGATAATGATAATGATAATGGTAATGGTAATGATAATGATAATGATAACAACAGCAATAATAATTAATAATTAATAATTAATAATTAATAATTAATAATTAATAATTAATAATTAATAATTAATAATTAATAATTAATAATTAATAATTAATAATTAATAATTAATAATTAATAATTAATAATTAATAATTAGTAATTAATAATTAATAATTAATTAATAATAATAATAATAATAATAATAATAATAATAATAATAATAATAATAATAATAATAATAATAATAATAATAATAATAATAATAATAATTACATAAAGGCGTGTTAGGTGGGAGAAGAATTTATAAAATGAGGAATAAAATTTCATTAGAGTTGTGTGGTGGGGAGAAAGGGGTAAATGAAAGAATAAATGGAAGTACGTTGAGATGGTTTGGTCATATGGAAAGTATGAATGATAGTCGGTTGGTTAAACGGATAAATAATGGTGAATGCTGGGAATCAACCGGCTGAGAGACCGAAGAGAAAGTGGATTGAGTCAGTAAGGAATGCCTAGAGGAGAGAAATGTGAGTTTGCAGAGGTGAGAAAAAAGGTGCATAATAGGAGTGAAAGGCGGTGTTTTGTGAGTGGGTATGGTTGTGGCTCACTTGGGCCAAGAAATGAATCCAACATTGACGAGATGCCATAGTGATGGTCCGGCGCGGTCCCGTGAAACTCTTTGGTGGATTTTCTGACTGCGACGAGTTTTCACTAAAAGGTATAAGCGGGGCGGTAAGGCTGGGCTTTCTTTTCGACTTGCGTCATTTTCTTCTACTATTTTACTGTTTCCGGTGCATGTTACGCACCTTACCCCAAGTTTTTTGGAGGGAGGGTTTGTGATGATATATATATATACTATATACTATATATGTTATAGATTGATATAAAATATATAATATATAAATATATACATATAATAATGAGTATAGATGTAATATATATATATATTATATATATATATATATATATATTATATATACTGTATATATAATGATTCAACCAGATTGAACAGTGTTTAGCTTATGCTAGAAAAATACTGGAGGTAAATAAAGCAATTATATTGTATTACAGTGAGTCGAGTAACTTTGTCATCCATGGGTAAAAAATAAATCGAGCTTTATTTCAAAATTTACGTGCTGCTAAAAGTTTTTCATGGCCAACTGTTCTGCTAAGTGAAGGTGATAATTTAATTTCTGATATTCTACAGTAATTTTAATTTCTAAGACCGTTTATGGATAAAAAAAACACCTCACATATTTATATTCAGAATCCAAGATAAGTGTTTTGAAGAGACCATGGATAAATGTTTTACAAGATATGTAATGATTTGTAATACATAATTTCAACACTTTTAGACCAATATACAAAACAAAATTTCTATTTTGTTGATCAAATTCAGGAAAACGCTTTAAATACGTAAGTAACATAAAGGACATTGTTAAAGAAACAACAAATACACTTAAAGATTCGAAAGACTGAAACCAGACGCTAGTTCTTAGTAGAAAAGAAAGTGAACATTTGCCAGTAACGATGAAAATGGTAGTAGATCGAATTGATAACTACCATTTTAAAAAAGGTTTTAACAAATTATTGCCGATTTAGGTCTGTGGAACTCATCCAAAATTAAGGACTCGAAATGAGCAGGAATATATATAGCATCATATAAGACAATTCAGTTAACTCAGAAATTGATCAGCATTTGACCATGTATCAATTACCTATTTTTTCGAAAATAGCTAACAAATTATTTAATTAGCCACGGTACATATATGCATTGATTAATTAATACTCATTTGAGAATCATACTTTTTCTGCTCAACTTGATCAAAGAGAACTTTAAGAAAAACTTTGGCAACAAAAGTTGAATAATAAAACTAATAATACACTCCCGAGGTGGAAGTATGAAACAATGTACGTTAGGTCTTAATCAGAGGAATTTTTGTTTGCAAGTTCAGTCCAAGAAATAAATAGAAAAGTGCTAACAGGCAATGATTTTATCATCACTGCATATGGTATAGAATTTCTTCAAATCATACGAGAAATAACTAAATCAAATTCATTACTGTCGCTATCATACTATTGTCGTCATTAAAAAAAACAGCAATTCAGTCAGTATATCAGTCATAGCAACAGTGTTATGAATCGCGCTCAATTGCAGATATTATGCTTCAAAATATTATTTAATTTATAAAATAAACACTTAAAATGTACTAGATATGAACTGTGACGCTTTAAAGTCTAAAAATATTTTCACATTAGCAACCTCTCTAATAAATATTGAGCCAATCCAAGTTTATCACATCATCATCGGTGATGCCAATCGTCAAAGGCAGTATTGTTTAATATTTTTTCAAAGTCGAGTAAAGAAATAAATGCTGAAGAAGAAGAGTCATCACAAAAGCATTTGTGATTGTGAAAATAACATCTTTTGCAGATGTTTTTTTCTTTTGAATTTTTTTTTACAGAATCTTTCTTTAAAAGACTATACTTATAGGTAACTTTAAGTGTTAAATTAAAATTACCTTTCATAATTGAAGAATTAAATTGTTATATTTGTTTAAAAAGATTTTAGGGTTAAAGCTTAATTCGAAGATGAAATCGAACCTGTAGCCATTGATGGAGTCCAAACCACAACTACAGTTATAAAAATTGAGA
The DNA here is from genome assembly GCA_015478945.1 of Trachelipus rathkii. Taxonomy (NCBI): domain Eukaryota; kingdom Metazoa; phylum Arthropoda; class Malacostraca; order Isopoda; family Trachelipodidae; genus Trachelipus; species Trachelipus rathkii. Next base: position 8,771 of record JABUQX010091237.1, read on the forward strand.
TTTCTACAACAAAATTCTTTATTATATATCATATATATATAGATTACTATACAAGAAAATATATATATATTTATATAATTATTTATATATATATATAACTAATTTCATATATATTATATAATATATATAATATAAATATATATATCAAATATATATATTACTATCATAATATATATATATATATATATATTCTAATATTATATTATATATATATATATATAGTATTATACATATATATACATATAATATTTATATATAATATATAGTATATATAATATTAATATTATATATATATTAATATATATATTATAGCATATATATATATATATTTTATATTATATATATATATATATATATATATATAATATTATATATTTATATATATATATCATATATATATATATAATATATATATAATATAATATATATTTATAAATTATATATATATTAATTAACTATTATATATATATAATATAATTAAACCATTGATAATATAAAGAAAATAATATTGATCTTTCGTTATTATATATATATATATATATAATATTGATTATTTACGTTATTTATATGCTAGATCTGTTTGTATACTATATATATATATATATATATATATATATTATATATATTAATTATATATCATATATATATTAATATATGATTATATATATATATCTAATATATATATATATATATAATACGATAATATATATAATATATATTATATATATAATCATAAATATATATATATTATATATATATATATATCTATATTATATATATCTATATATATATTATACTATACTATATATTATTTATCATAATATACTATAATAAATATATAAATATATATATATATTATATATTATGTATATATATATAATATATATATATATATAAATATCATATATAATTAGTGATGGGAGCGATTAATCTCGCATATCGGCATCGGATCGAAGGAAATCGGCTATTCTATTTCAGGAATCTGAATCGGAATCGGAATCGCAATAACCGATTCTTGACCGATTCTTTGGTATACAATCAGAAAAATTTTTATTCGATCTTATGATATCAAAGACATCATATTTTCGAGTCTGCCGTATGAATTTTTACAATTTCAAGTTCTTCCTGAATCTCTATTTAATTAAAGAAAACATGATTTGAGCGGCGCATCTTTACGTATAGCCTAATATCATGTTAGGATTTCAGACAGGCAGACATTTTCAATGTTTCGTTAGTCATGTTATGTAATATGTTTGGATAATATATCCCCGTGAACTCGTAATGACCAGTGAAATATTTGCCTTGTAGGCGTGTATGGAGGCATTGAATATAAATGCTATCCTTTCACCTTTTCACGTATTACGTATCTCACACAGCATCTACTATAAGTGATTGTCTTCAACAATGTTAGAAAATTCAATAATTCCTGCTATAAATTCATTGTTAATAGTAGGGCATAGACGCACCTAATCTGGCTGCAGGAGTTTTACACAGCAGGATTCAGAATTAACCTTGCCTTTTTTTACGTCTTTTGTCAAATGTGGCATCATTGAGAACTAGTGTAAAGAGTGTAAAAGCAGGTGAATTTTTCCCTGGATCCTGCTGTGTAACCCTGCATACCGAAGAATTAGGTCGTTATTTCGCCTTTATCTATAACATTGAATCTTTTTAATTACAGGAATATTGAATTCATCGTTTAGTTTAGCGGAGTAACGCACCTAATCCTGCTTGCTGTAACTCCTGCAGACAGATTTAGGTGCGTTATCTTACTTCTCGAATTCAATCATTCCTGCTAATAAAATTCATCGTTTATATGTAAGGGATACGCACCTATCTGGCGCAGGAGTTATCAACAAGCAGGATTCCAGACAATTAACCTTGCTTTTTTAAACCGTTGACACTCATTTCAGCAATGCCACATTTGAACAAAGAGAACGTAAACACCAAAGCGTAATTCTGAGAAATCCGCTGTTGTACTCCTCACGCCAGATTAGTGCGTTATCCCTTATAAACAGAATTTATACAGATAGAAATTCATGTTATGTAAGGGATAGCGCACCTAATATGGCTGCAGGAGTTACACAAGCAGGATTCCAGAATTACCTTGCTTTTTACGTGTCTCTTTGTTTCAAAAACTGTGGCACATCATTGAGAACTACAGTGCAAGAGTGTAAAAAGCAGGTAATCTTTCTGGAATCGCTGCTTGTAACTCCTCAATCGCCAGATAGGTGCGTTACCCTTACTATATGACATAATTCAATATTCCTGCTAATAATATATCATGTTATAGTAAGGGAACGACTAATCTGGCTGCACGGATTACCACAGGATTCCAGAAATTAACCTTCTTTGTGTAACTCTCTGCCCAGATTAGGTCGTTATCCCTACTTAACATGATTTTTAATTAGCCAGGAAATTGAATTCATGTTATAGTAAGGGAAAGCACTATCTGCTGCAGGCAGTTACCAAGCAGGGATCCAGAAATTATGCTTTTTCACGTCTCTTTGTTTCAAATGTGATCATTGAGAACTAGTGCTCAAAAGAGTGTCAAAAAAGCAAGGAATTTTCCTCCTCTGGAATCCTGCTTTGTAACTCCTGACCAATTAGGTGCGTTATCACTGTACTATAACATGAATTCAATAGTTCCTGCGTTAAAATTCATGTTATAGAAGGATAACGCACCTAATCTGGCTGCAGGAGTTACACAAGCAGGCGGTAATTCCTGGAATCCCGCTTGTGTAACTCCCTCGCAGCCAGATTAGGTGCTTCCTTACTATAACACTGGAATTTTAATTAAGCCGGAAATATCTGAATCATGTTATAGGTAAGGGATAACGCTACTAATCTGGCTGCAGGATTACACAACAGATTCCAGAAAATACCTTGCTTTTTTTTACACTCTTGACACTAACAGTTCTCTTCTAAGATGCCACATTTGAACAAGAGACGTAAAAAGCAAGGTAATTTCTGGACTCCTGCTTGTGTAACTTCCTGCAGCCATATTAGGTGCGTTAACCCTTACTATAACATGAATTTCAATATTCCTGCTAATAAATTCATGTTATAGTAAGGCATAACGCACCTAATATGGCTGCAGGAGTACACAAGCAGGATTCCAGAAATTACCTGCTTTTTACGTCTCTTTGTTCACATGTGGCATCATCGGAGAACTAGGTCAAAAGAGTGTAAAAGCAGGTTTCCTGGAACTCCTGCTTGTGTAAACTCCTCACCAATTAGGTGCGTTATCCTGTTACTTACGACAATGAATTATATAGCAGGATATTGAATTCATGTTACTAGTAGGGATAACTGCACCGCTAATCCTGGCTGCAGAGTTACAGCAATGCAGGATTCCAGAAAGTTACCTTGCTTTTTAACGTCTCTTTGTTCAAATGTGGCATCATATTGCAGAACTAGTCGTCAAAGAGGTAAAAAAAAAACAGCAAGCGTAATCTCTGGAATCCTCTTGTGAAACTCCTGCATAGCATCGAATTAGGTGCGTTATTCCCCTACTCATAACATGAATCTCATATCACTAATAACATTCATTGTTATAGTAAACGGGATAAAGCACCTAATTCTGGCTGCAGGAAGTTACACAGAGCAGGATCCAAAATACGCTTGCTTTTTATCACTCTCTGACACTAGTTCCATTGATACCACATTTGAAACAAAGAGACTAAAAAAATATAGTCCATAAGCAAAACAATCGTAGTCCATCTTTTAATCACTCGCCCAAGCTATTTCCAAGTATGAAAATATCAAACTAGATTAAATTTACCACAGCACAAGATTTATTCAGGATATACAAACCAGATGTAAACCAGTATCAATCATGCTTTCAAAAAATTTTGAACAAAGACCGGCTCTCAATTCTCATATTGCATGGACCTGCACTTCAAGTGCCTTAGCAACAAATGGACAAGGAATATTGCTAAAAATACTTAAAATTTTGTTGATTGTACTAATTTATTGAGCCACAAGGACAATGGCATCGGCAATAATCCAAAACAAAATGATTTGCATTTTTTTGAAAAGAGTAGGTCAAAAAAAAAATCTATTTAGGACAATTGATAAAAGTCATTTTAAGAAAAATTCAGCTAAAAAGATTTTCCATCAAACATTTTACTTTACTGATAAGAATCTGTGCTTGCTACCTATCTTGATGCCACGCTTTTAAAATTACATTCCTTGAGGATGATATAACAATATAAAAAAAGTGAAAGATATTCTTAAGCAATATTAGATGTGCAAAAGATATATGTGGAAAAGAAAGGAAAAACAGTTTCCACTACTTTAACCAAATTTTCAGGTTGAGCCACAAGGAATCAATGGTAATCGGCCAAATATCCAAATATGAAAATTTTTTGCATCCAAAACAATTGTAAAAGAAGTCAAGAAAAAAAATTAAGTTCAAAAGGAAGATTGGGTCTACAGTATCAGCACGGAAAAATTCAGTAAAAAATAGATTCAGCTTTACTCTCTGACATAGAATCTCCTGTGCTGCTACCTATTTGATTCCAGCTTTAAAATTACGTTCCTTTGAGATGATTATAACAATAAAAAAGTGGAAAATATTCTAAGCATGGATGTGCGAAGATATGATGTTGTATGAAAGGAAAAGAAAACAGTTTCCACTACTTAAACAATTTTTAGATTGACCACAGGAATCCAATGGCAATCGCGCAATATCCCACAAATATGAGAATGATTTGCATTTTTTTTAAAAAGGAGTCAGAAAAAAAGAACTTTGAGGGACTTGGGTCTACAGTATCTCAGCATGGAAAACTTCAGTAAATAAATACTGATTTCAGCCTTTACTTTTACTGAAAGAATTTTGTGCTCCTACCTATCTTGATGCCAACGCTTTATAAATTACATTTCCTTGAGGATGATTAAAATATAAAACGTCGCGAAGATATTTAAAATGGGATGGGAAGATATTGTTGTATAAGGAAGGAAAATCACGTTTCCACACTTAAACAATTTTCAGCATCTCTTTTCAATTTTATCAACAGACTTGGGGCGAAAAAAGTGAATACTGCAAGCTAATTATTTTTAATTTCCATCGTTTGTATATTTATCACTATTGTTTATGAAATAAGACTTTAAAAAACCCAGCAGAAGACTCATTCCCAAGGAGAAAGACAGAAGACATTTCGAAAAAAATTGAAGATGTTATAAATAGTGAACATCAGCCAATAAAATATGAAACTTT
>JABUQX010091238.1:2500-19389 GCA_015478945.1 Trachelipus rathkii
CAGCCCCCAAACCTGAAATATTGCCATAGAACGACGAAACTTGGTATACACCCTTCATATAAGGTCCCCACATCATAATATGGAGTTAAATAGCCGTAACACCAAGGGGGGGCTCCACCCCCAACACCTGAGTAATACCTGAGGTTTGGGTCGCGGAAAGTTGTACGCAAGGCTGTCATCATCAGGAACCCACATCATAATGTGGACGTTATAATAGCGTCCACCATCCAAAAGGCGGGGGTCCCTCTCACCCCCAACTGAAATTATTAAGACATAGAAGACTGAAACTTGGGTATACAATCGCTTCATATAAGGTCGCACATCATATATGGAGTTAAATAACGCCGTACACATCCAAAGGGGGGTCTACCAGCCCCAAACCTAGAAATATTGACGTAGGAACGATGAACTCGTATAACATCTTCATATAAGGTACTGCACATCATATACATGGGTTCAAATAGCATTGCTATCAAAAAGGGGGGTCCGCCCCGCAAACCCTGAAATCATTGACAATAAGAACGACGAACCTTGTATCATCTTTCTTATATTTCATCATTACAGAAAAAGAAACAAATTTAAAAAAAAAAATATTTCTTCTTAAGTTTATAACTTACAAATTACGTTTTTACATACACTAAAGCAGTAAAATCAGTACTCAGTAAATCAAACTACCCCTCACCTACCCTTCCATGATCTATGATCTATTGATCTATTAAATTGATCTAATGAGCTATTGATTCAAGTCAATTTTCTATTAAAATTGTTATGTTTTACATACCCTAAATCGAGGTATCAGTAAATCAACTACCATTCAGCCACCTCTACCCTTACCTGATCTATTGACTCACTATGATGGCTTGATTCAGAGTAATATTTATGTATAGGTACATAAACACAAAAGAACTTTTATTCTATTTGCTTTTTCTTTTAACATTTTGTTTTACATAAAAATTTATTCAGTCATCGTTTATAAATAAAAAAAAATTTGCAATTTACATACCTCAAAGCTATGTTCAATTCATCTTTCATTCATCGTTCTGGATGTTTGGTATTCTTCAAGAAATTGACACCTGTTAAGGGATTTTGTTTCAGATAATACGGCTTTAACCTATTGCTGTTGATTATGACGACGAAAAGTGGGAACATATCGAGTATAGTTGTATGACATGTTAGCTACTTTAATCCTTTGATAAGTAGGAGATTTTCAGGATGTTAGCTGAATATTCATACGCGAGGTATGTTAGGTTGCATTTGTACTTATATTCTTAGTTGCGGTTATGATATGTTTGCTTTATTGATTCTAAAACTTTGTTGGTTAAGCATATATCGTAGGTCTGTTATTAAGCCACCTAATTTTAATGTTTGTTTAATCCAAATGATACTCGAAATATGACTTGAATCAATAGTTCCGATAGATCACAGGGGGTGGGATGGGTGGGGACTGCAGGATGGGGTTTTGATTTACTGATTTACTGCCTTTAAAATCAGTAAACTATTACGCTTTACTGTGAATTTTATTCAAAGAATTTATTTTATGTTATGTAGGATAAAAATTTGTTATTTTTATGTTATTTTTGGTTACTTGTTATGTTGCAATTATCTCGTTGGGGATTAATGATCTTTAGACAACGAGTTATGATGGAATTTTTGTTTAATATTACGAAGTTGATGTAAAAAATTTGGTACGTTAGCAATATATTCGTTGTCTGTATGATGATTAGACTGGGTTATGCTAAATTTTTGTAATATTGCGATGTATGTAAATTAACATAGATATGCTAGAGATATGCTTGAAAAGTGTGGATAGGTTATACGTTTTGTGCGATGTGTTAGGTACTTTACTGTTTGTTAAGTGCAGAAAATTGTTTAATGTTAGTAGTTTATTCGCTCCGTATGGTGTGTTAGGTTTGTTCGTTGTAACATTATATTTTCTTAAAAAGTTCCAGGATGTTTAGTTAGCTTATTAATGTGCAAAACTTGTTACGATAACCTATATTCGATGGTTAGTATATTAAAAACTTATTTTTTGTGTTATGTTTATTCTGAAATGATACCCTAATATGACATGAAATCATAGATCAATAGATAAGGGTCGCGGTGGGAGGGGTGGGGAAGGGTTGATTGGTTTGATTTTACTGATTTACTGCTTTAAGAAATGAAACTAATACAATTTACTATGATATTTTTATTCAAGAACTTATTTTTATGTTATGTTTGGCTAAAACTTTGTTATGTTTGCAGTTTATTCGTTGGTCTGTATGATAATTAGACAGGTTATGATAAATTTGTTAAATATTAATGTGTCAATGTAAAATTAACGTTAATATGTTAGAGATATGCTTGGAAAAGTATGAATAGGTTACGCATTGTACGCTGTTAGTTACTTAACTGGTGTTAAGTGTGGAACTTTGTTAATGTTAACAGGTTTTAGTGCGTAAGCCTATGTTTGGTTGGTCGTTGTACATTAATTTTCCTTAGTTCATATGAATGCTAGATTAGCTTTTTAATGTGAAAAACATTGTTATGTTAGCATCATATTCGTTGGTTAGTATATAAAGACTCGTTTTTGTGCTATGTTATCGAAATGGATACTCGAAAGCTAAGTTTGATAGCTGTTAATGTAAAATTAATCATTGATCTGTTAGAGATATGTTTAAAAAGTGTGAATAGGTACGTTTGTACGCTGTGTTAAGGTACTTGTACTGCGATCAGTAAGTAGGTACGATGATTGCAGGCTACTTTTTAAGTAAAGTGTCTATAATTATTGTGAGTGTGTGTGTGTGTGTGTGTGGTGTGTGTGTGTGTGTGGTGTGTGTGTGTGTGTGTGTGGTATTTATTCTTAGTTTGTTCATATAAATATATAGTTGATATAATAAAATAAATAATATAATAATAATAATAAAATAATAATAATAATAATAGATAATAAATAAATAATAATAAACATAATATAATAATAATAAATATAATAATAGAAAGAACTGGCAGAGAAATAGAAGATAAGTAAGGACATAAGGGGAACAAAGTAATAAATCTCGCCACCCTTCTCATGTGTCAAAGATATCGGGTACAAAGTAATAAATCTCGTTACCCTTCATATGTGTCAAAAGATATTAAGATTAATGAGTCATTCCTCGAATTTCATTGGCTGTTCGTGATGGCTTAGCAAATGCAGTTCTCTGATTGGCTATCCTTGAGCGTAACAAGATTACGTAATGTATAGGTGTCTGGTAGAGAACAATTTACCAACCAGTGTTCTAGTTGTGGACCTGCAGGCTAAGTGATCGCACGCGTTAATAGGTGTTTGTGGAGATCTATGTGGAAATAATAATAATAAAATAATAATAATAATAATAATATATAATAATAATAATATATAATAATAATAAAATAATAAAATAATAATAATATAATAATCATAAAATAATAATATTATTAATAATATTTGTGCGGTTGCGCATAGTAAGATTGAGATTGCTATGCTGCAACTTCTGCTGGTAAGTTGAAACTTCTAATTTTAGTTACCTTGTTAATAACTGTATGTCAGTTAGGCTAAGATGAGATATATTTTTGTTTAGTTTTCAATATAATTGTTATGTAAAATTACAATAATATTAGAGATAGTTTGAAAAACAGCGTTGTATGATTTTTTCATTTACTGAACGTTTGATATATTTAACACAACAACAACAACAACAATACAAACAACAACGACAACAACAACAACAAACAAACACACAACAAACCACATTTCAACATACACAACATCAACAACTGCAACAAATTGCTACACACAAAGCAACATTTCACACAAACCAGCCACAGAAAAGAATTTTTATTTTGTTATGTTATATCAATATGACTTGAATCAATAGATCAATAATCAATAGATAATAGATCATGGGAAGGGTAGGAGGGTGGTTTAATTGACTGAATTACTGATTTCCCGTTTTTCGGCATGTAAAACATGAAGAATGTTCATGAAAAAAATATGACTTTTATCAATAGATGCAATAGATCATAGATCAATAAGATCTGGATGGGAAAGGGGGTAGTTTAATAACGTGAATTTACTGATTTAACACTGCTTTAAGGGTATGTAAAAAGCAAATTTTTTTAAGTTATAAAACATAAAAAGAATAATTTTTATGTAAAAACATAAATTGTTTAAAGAAAACAAAACAAAATAAATAAAAGTTTTTGTGTTATCTTATACAAAGATCAATAGATAATAGATCAATAGATCATAGATCAATAGATAGATCGGTAGGAGGGTAGTTTGATTAACTAATTTACTGATTTACTGATTTCTGCTTTAGGGTATGTAAAATGCAATTATTTTAGTTATAAACATAAAAGAATAAATTTTTATGTAAAACAAAATATTTAAAGAAAACAAACAATAAAAAAGTTTTGTGTTATGTTTATACAAAATATTACTTGAATCAATAGGATCAACTAGAATCAAATACGATCATAGAGTATGGCATGCGGTAGGAGGGTATTTTTGATTAACTGCTTTACTGAGTTTTACAGCTTTAGGGTATGTAAAAATGCAAAATTTTTTTAAGTTTAAAATACAAAGATAATTTTTAAGTAAAATGTTTAAAGAACAAAAATAAAAAAAGTTTTTGTTGTTATGTTCTAAACAAGAATATTACTTGGAAATCAATAGATCAATTAGATCAAATAGATCATGGAAGGGTAGGAGGGTGGCTGGACTGCTTGTTGCTTTACTGATTTACTGATCTACTGCCTTTAGGTATGTAAAAACATAACAATTTTAATAGAAATATGACTTGAATCAATAGATCAGTAGGATCAATAGATCATTGAAGGCAGTGGAGGGTAGTTTGATTTATGTAGTGGAGCGGGAACGCGTGGGAACGGCGTTCCCACACTGGTTTTCCACAGTAAAAAAAAAAATAGCCAATTTATTGCTGAATATTGATTTGGTATAAAATGTAAAATGATTGATGTAAATAATAAAACAATACTTTACAAACCTTTGTAAACTCAATTGATATTGAATGAATATAATATAATATCGCCAACTAGAACAAGACTGACCATCTAGCACGTATCAGCCCTAATGTTTATCAAGTTGAATGTCCCCAAATATCCGGACATGGAATCTAGAACATTACGTCAGGACAATGGTTACGACAACACCGCATAGCTGATGATACTAGAACTCGACGAGCTAAGCATGAACCCGACAAAGAAGAAGACGCATTTGCTGATTATTTGCAAACGGTTGATTATATTTTCTTGGATTTGTTTTATATTCTCTCATTTGTGATTTATGGAATTGTTATTATAAAATAATGAGGTTTATGTTAAGGTAAGGATTTAGTTTAAACATATATAGAGGAATAGTTGTTGAATTATAAGTCATGACTATTTTATGAATATATGAATGTATTAGTAAAATAATAAAGTAATATTAAATTATATAAAAAATAAGGTTAGCTATTATTTTTTCCTTATAATATATTCCATATTATTTAATAAATATCCTGAAGAAACTCAAGCGTATTAACAGCGAGCTAACAGATACAATTCTATGGCTCTTAAGCGTAATTGTAGCATACTAGGAAAATTATGTAAAATCGACTTTCTTATAATTGACAAATTAATATTTAGCGTTCCCACACTGGAAAATTTTCCACTGCACCACTGAGAATATATAATAATAATAAATATATAATTTATATAATAAATAAATATATATAATAATATATATAATATAATTATATAATATATAATTATAATATAATATAATAAAATAATATATATATATATATATAAATATAATATATAATATATATATATAATAAATTATATAAAAATTAATTATATATATATAAATTATAATAATATATATAATTAAAATAGTTGAGATAACTCGTTAAAACTTTCTTTATTTAAATTAAACGTTTTCTATTGTTCATTTTACGATTAACTTTAAAATAATATTTCAAGTTATCCTTTTTTCTTATATTGTTTTAAAAAGTATTTTAGTAATATTTTATTATTTTATTTGTTTAATTAAATATATTTTGTTATAAAATATTATATGTTATGTATAGTATTTAAAATTATCATTTATAAACATTTATAAAGTCACAGATACGATATCCGCCAATTTGAGCTTTTGGACACGGATTAGTCTATTGTTTAATTGTGTTAAGAACGTTTTTAATAGCGGCTATTTTTCCCTTTTCGTTTCAATTTTGTATAATCTTTTCATATTTATTACGTAAAAAATTTTCAATTATTTCACCAACTTTCTCAAAAAATAAGAAAATATTATGTAACATGATGAATTTTGCAGAAAATACGATCGTTTCTATTAATGTCAAATCGTGCTGAGCACGAGTAGCGCGAGTGCAGGAGTCCGCCTCTGAGTCATATAATATATACGGTATATAAGTAACTATAGTAGTAGTATATATAATATATATATATAAAGTATATATATAAGTTATATATATATAATAGGTATAATTTATACTATATATATAATATTATATAATATATGTAATGTATAACAACTCGCGCCTATACAAATTACCAAAAGTAAGCGGTGTTTCTCTGAGAGCCGTAGACACGCTCACTCAGAGGAGGCGCGGAGAAAGCTGAGGCTACTCAGCCCCTCTCTCAGTTGGGGCCCCACGCGCAAGGACCGAGTACGAACCCTCACGCACCGGACTCCTGCCATCCTCGTTTTTTAACTGCGCTTTTCGCGCGCAGCCGCGATACTTATTTCCTTCATTTATATGGGAGAGTAAAATTATAATCCCTCCATAGTTTTTTTTAAAAAAATTAATTTTTTTAATCTCAATATTTTGGCTAAACCTTAAACATTAATCATATACAACCGTTTGTTACTGATTTTTTCTCTCCTACATAAGTACAAACAAAGGTAGATAACCGGCCCGAATAGCAGGAGTTCCGGAGGTCTACTAATAATTCAGGCTATTACACGGGGAACGTTAATAGGGATAGGTAACTATTTCGCCCCCCTAACACAAAATAAAAATACGAGCGTGGGCATCAGGTGTTATGGCTCAATGAACGTGAAACTACCGTGATTAGGAGTATGTGGTGGGTGTGTAGTTCAGAGCAGGCAGGGATGTCACTCTCCTGCCCTCTTTCACATATAAAAGGGAATTTATTAGGATGAAAAAAGGCGTCCCCATCGCTGATTTTCACTCTGTTCAGAGACTTCGAGAGCACCCCGCTAAGATAGAAGAAATATCGACGTGATATATATATAACAGAATATCACCAATATTATTAATATATATTATAATATTATATATATATATATATTAATATATTAAATATTATATATTAATATATATATTTATATAATAATTATATATATATATATCATATATTAATTAATTATATATATTATATATATATATATATATAATATATAATATTATTATATATATATATTATAATATTATATATATATATATATTTATATTATATATATATATAATATAATATATATATATATATTAATACGAAGATATATACAATGATTGTCTTACATACAGGTATTTTAAAAATATTACAGATGATCTCAAAACGTCTCTAATTCGTCCATAGATCAATAGAAAATTATCTGAGGTATACTCATATACGAGTCAGATCTTAAATAATTAATAATACCTATACTATATATAATGACTTGATACACGCTCAAAATATATATAAGCTTGTTATTCATAATGTAGTACTTAGAGTTATAAAATTTTTCCTACTTAAGATCAATAAATAAAATTTTGCCCATATCAAATATATATAGATATATATATATTATATATATAATATATATATATTAAATTAGTTTAGCGTCAGGATAGGACAATATGGTGTGAAGTTGAATTTGCGCATTCCTCTATATTAAGTCTGCCAAAATCCTATATTACCTTTATTGAAATATAGCAATATGAGAATTATATAATAATATCTCGATAATGACATCACCAAATTCATTCTTAAAACATATTCAGGCTCTATCGATGCATTCTCTCTAATGTCAAATGAGAAGTAAATTGATATCAACATCTAGTATGTATCGCGTTAGCAAGCTGCTATAACATTCTATTATAAGGTATTCCCCCCATACTTCAATGTAAATTTTATAAAACAAGCCATAGGCTAGATGTATTAATTCGTCAAGTATGTCGACATCGTCAAGATGCATTAATATTTTTTCTTTTATTTTTATCAATGTTGTAATATTCACATGCGAATGTAAACGGAACCCTATTCTTGTACGTATGAATGTGTTAGCTGAATAAGGTTTCCAGTAATTACGTACATCAATACTTTTAACACTATCCGCACTATTGAGAAACAAATTCATCTATTTCTATTAATACTCTCCTCTTGCCTTCGTTTCTATATGGAAAATTTCACTAATGACGTCGATGTATCAGATTCTCACATACTCAGCCTTTACCCACTTCTTCCTAGCGGTAATCAGAGTGAGATGGCGGAGGAAATCTTCAACAGAAATAAACAAAGGTTATATTATGGTACACCTACCGCAGTAAGAGATACAGGCAATGTAGGATTCACCATTAGGTATACGATAAATATAAAAGATAACAGCGTTAGGAAAACAAGGTCCTCGTAATATTCTTTAACAAGTTTTGGGGAGTGGTGAAGGAGAGCCAGGTGGTTGTTAGCTCACGTGGAAATATTCGTACTGATAGGAGGAACTCTCGTAAGTGTAAAACACAGTCTGCAAAATAGATAATATATTTTCCAAACCAATCATAAGAAAGTAAACAAGATTATAACATAACCTCCTTATCAACTCAGAAAGTCCATATAATCACGAATTACATCGACAGCGACAAACATGTTTACAGAAGGATTAGGCATATACAAACTAACCTTATAATATATGTATACAAAAGAGGTCTATATTCATAAATTAACAATGGTGGAAAAAACGATCTTAGACAAAACAAACAGGATAATTAGCAACTGAAACAAACAAACAACAAATATAATACGAATAAATAATAATAATATAAAAATAAAAAATAATAATAATATAATAATAAAATAATAATAATAATAATAATATAATAATAATAATAATAATATAATATATATAATAATATATAATAATAATATAATAATAATCCCCTGAATATATATAATAGTATATATATATATATATATATATATATTATATATATATATTATATAATATATATAATATATAATATATATATATATATATATATATATATATATATATATAATATATATATATATATATATATATATATATATATATTTGAATGTTCCTTACATGAATGCTGGCTTACGAGACCTCATTAAGATTTAAGCGGTCCAAGTCTTTACACAAATGCCAGTTATCTTCGTTATTACATCTAATATACTTTTTTAATTCCTTAATTCCATCCCTGAGCACATACGTGGCAAGTTCTCGCCCTGACACTACCATATGTTTTGGGTCAGGATCATTCACGTAAATGGATTCTTCAAGCTGACAAATAAAGTTATGAACATCTATCAAAGCTAAGAACTGATTAATTATATTTTCCGAATATTTAGGTAACAGTTTTTTAAATGTATAATATGCCTCGTATAACATATAATGGGCTGCAGTAGCATAATCGGTTAACATTTCTGTTTTACGCAGCTGTTTTAACATTTTCTCTCGAACTCGAGCCATATATTTTATCTGGGATGTGCCTCTAATATAGAAACCATATATTGTAGGGTTAAATAGTCCTGTATCGTCGCGTCTCTGCCATATTCTAATATCCATAATATTCGTATCTAGATATTTAGAGAAGGTTATAGTAAGTCTCTTATCATCATGGTCTCCACCTCCGCTGATAACTATTTCTCAACGATTTAATTCACTGTGTGACTTAAAGTGTTCATTCACCCATTCTTCAACATGTTGGCATACACAAAGTAATTCGTCTGAACTCATAAAAACAAGTCTGTTATAATCATAATGGTCACTACATCTGAAATATGCAAAATCGTCTGGCTTTCTTCTATATAAGAAGGATGCATCACTTTTCGGGATATTGATTTCCCAATACACAATGTCACGTATAGAGATGTATTTATCAAGACGAACCATTCTAGACGGTAGGAATATACATCTTGTGAAATAAAGAGACCAGTAAAGACAGAGGCAAACCTTCTCAACGTTCAAATCAAAAACGATTATGACGATACATAAAAGTCCTAAGAGAAAAGATAATGTAAATTACTGGAACAAAACAAAGTTTAAGGGATAAAGGGAATAGTTCAAGTGGCCCAATCACGTGGGAAGGTATTATACTTTGAATAATTTCAGACAATCCACAGAGGGGTAGGGGCAAATTAATAGGGGATAAGGATATGGCCAACATGGAATAGCATCCCAACTTAACATCTATATATAATATATATATTATATATATATTTATGATATATATAGTATATATTATACTATATATATATATATATATATACTATATATATATATATATATATATATATTTTATATGTTAATGATAGAACATATAATAGGAAGGTAAAGAATAAACTGCCTTCTCCGGGATTGAACGACCGCCATGTTGCGACTGAGGACAAAATACCCGGTGCGTTTACGACTAAGCTATCCTCCAAGCCAAAAAAACTTGGATTCAAGAACAGTTTAAAAGCAACCGAGCTCCTGTCAGCGCGATCACTTCAGGTCTAGTGTCCACGGCCATGTCCCCTAGTTCACTTGCGTGTTCCTTTATAAATTGTTGTAGCAATTGTTTGAAAGAATATCGCATGTAATATTCATTGCGGCGCATAATTATACAGGATGGATTAAAGAAAGAAATCAAAATAGGAAGGTGAAAGAATTAACTTGCTTCTTGCCGGATTAAAACCACGCGCCATGCTATGCGACTGTAGGAGCAATCGTATATACGCGGTGCGTTATCGAACTGAGGGGCTAATCACTTATGCGCAATAAACACTTGAAGTTACAATGAATACATGTTAGGGTTGCGTTATAACGCTTTTTCTGATCCAAGTTTTTTGGCACTCGGAAGATAAGATCCAGGTCGTAACGCACCGGGTATATTGTCGTAGTCGCAACAGGCGGTGGTTCAATCCCGGAAAAGGCAGTTAAATTCTTTGCCTTCCTATTATATGTTCTTTCTTTAACATCTTATTAAATTGCGATTATTTATGCAATATTTCAACATCTACAATATAAAAGAACGAGGGATAGGACAGCTGGACACTGGTGATGTCGCCTTGAAGGGAGCTCGGTTGCTTTATAACCTGTTCTTGAATCCAAGTTTTTTTGGCTTGGAGGATAGCCCTCAGTCGTAACGCACCGGGTATATTGTCCTCAGTCGCAACATGGTGGTGGTTCAATCCCGGAGAAGGCAGTTAATTCTTTACCTTCTATTATATGTTCTTTCTTTAACAATCTTATATAGTTGCAATTATTTGGCAATATTTAACAATATATGATATATATATATATATATAACTATATATATATATATATATAGTGCGTGTGTTGGGCGATGGTCATGGTTTACTGGGTGGCTAGGCGGTCGATAGCCTGCATAGTATGTTTTCGGTTTGGGTATATATATATATATATATAATATAATATAATATATTATATATATATACTATATATATATATATATTATATGCCTGAGGGGTAATGCCGCTTACAGCCCCTTCGCGGGGGGATACCGCGGCATGGGAATCATTCAATCAGCAAGGGGTGAAACCCTGGGTATCTCTCGGTGGAAGATGTATTCCTTTAGATACTTTATTATGTATGCTATTTTAGATTTCTTTTATTTTACATATGTGGGCATATCCTATTTACACGTTTACCCATATATATATATATATATATATATATATATATATATATATATATATATATATATATATATATATAGTAAGAATTTTTTTTTTATTTTTTTATTTTATATATATATATTATGTATAATATAGTGTAAGACTTTGGATGCTATTTCTATGTTGGACATATCCGTTATCTATATTTGCCTCTACTCTGTGATTTGGTTGAAATTATCTCCTTTCCGGTGATTGGTTGAATATTCATTATCTCTTAAACTTGTGTTTGTTCCATAATATTACATTATCTTTTCTCTCGAGACTTATTTTATCGTCATAATCGTTTTAGATTTGAACGTGGTAGAAGGTTGTGCTCTGTCTTAAAAGTGTTCTTATTTCACATGATGTATATTCCTACCGTTAGAATGGTTCGTCTTGATAAATACATCTCTATACGTGACATTGTGCATTGGGAAATCAGTATCCTGAAAAGTGATGTATCCTTCTTATATAGAAGAAAGCCAGACGGTTTTGCATATTTCAGATGTAGTGACCATTATGATTATAACAGACGTATTTTTATGAGTTCAGACGAATTACTTTGTGTATGCCAACATGCTGAAGAATGGGTGAATGAACACTTTAAGTCACACAGTGTATTAAATCGTTGGGAAATAGTTATCAGCGGAGGTGGAGACCATGATGATAAGAGACTTACTTTAACCTTCTCTAAATATCTAGATACGAATATTATGGATATTAGAATATGGCAGAGACGCGAAGATACAGGATTATTTAACCCTACAATATATGGTTTCTATATTAGAGGCACATGCCAGATAAAATATATGGCTCGAGTTCGAGAGAAAATGTTAAAACAGCTGCGTAAAACAGAACTGTTAACCGATTATGTTACTGCAGCCCATTATATGTTATACGAGGCATATTATACATTTAAAAAACTGTTACCTAAAGATTCGGAAAATATAATTAATCAGTTCTTAGCTTCGATAGATGTTCATAACTTTATTCGTCAGGTTGAAGAATCCATTTATGTGAATGATCCTGACCCAAAACATATGGTAGTGTCAGGGCGAGAACTTGCCACGTATGTGCTCAGGGATGGAATTGAGGAATTGAAAAAGTATATTAGATGTAATAACGAAGATAACTATCATTTGTGTAAAGACTTGGACCGTTTAAATCTTAATGAGGTCTCGTAAGCTAGCATTCATGTAAGGAACATTCAATATATATATATATATATATAAATTTATATATTATATATATATTATATATATATATATATATATATATATATATATATATATATATATATATATATATATATATATATATGGGATTATTATTATTATTATTATTATTATTATTATTATTATTATTATTATTATTATTATTATTATTATTATTATTATTATTATTATTATTATTATTATTATTATTATTACTATTATTATATTAATTTTGTTTGTTTGTTTCAGTGCTAATATCGTGTTTTGTTTTGTCTAAGAATCGTTTTCCCAACATTGTTTATTAATTTATGAATATAGACCTCCTTTGTAATACATATATTAATCAGGCTAGTTTGTATATGCCTAATCCTTTCTGTAAACATGTTTGTCGCTGATGTAAGGCGTGATTATATGGACTTTCTGAGTTGATAAGGAGGTTATGTTGTAATCTTGTTTACCTTCTTATGATTGGTGGAAAATATATTATCTATAGATTTGAGGCTGTTTATATACAAAGTTTTCCTTCGGTACATTATTTCCAAACCTGAGCCTAACACCATGCGCTTCTCTTCACAATCTCAACCCTTGTTAAACGACATATTTACGAGGACTTTGTTATTCCTAACGCTGTATCTTTTATATTTGTTCGTAAACCCTAATGTGATCCGCTACATTTGCCTGTATTCCTGCGGTAGGTGTACATAATATACCTTTGTTCATTTCTGTGAAGCATTTTCCTCCGCATATTGATAACAGTGGAAGAATGGGTAAAGGCTGAGTATGCGATATCTGATACATCGAGTCATAGTGAAATATCCATTAGAAACGAAGGCGAGAGGGGTATTAATAGAATAGATGTTGTTTTCTCATATTGCGATAGTGTTAAAAGTATTGACGTACGTAATTACTGGAAACCTTATTCAGCTAAACACATTCATACGTACAAGAATAGGGTTCGCCGTTACATTCGTCATGAGAATATTACAACATATAAAATAAGAAAAAGAAATATTATGCATCTTGACGATGTCGACATACTTGACGAATTAATACATCTAGCCTAACTGGCTTGTGTTATAAAAATTTAGATTTCAATAGGGAACGTGATTTTTTAATAAGAATGTAATAAGAAGCATGACCTACTGATTGTTGATTACATTACTTCTCTTTGGCATGAGAAAATGCAATCTATAGAGCCTGAATATGTTGAAGAATGGGTTGGTGCATCTCGAGATATTTATTCCTATGTTATTTCAAAGGGAATAGGAAGCTCTTGAGACTTATATAGAGAATGCGCAATTTCAACTTCACCATGTCCTCTGCGTAAAGGTATTAATATATATATATATATATTATAAGTATAAATATATATATTATGTATATATATATATATATTAGTATATATATATACATATATTATATATATTATCTATATATTATATATATATATATATATATATATATATTATATTATAGTATATATATATATATATATATATATAATATATATAATAGATATAATATATTATAAATATATATATATATAATATATATTAAAAAACTTGTATTTTCTGTAATATTTTTAAAATACCTGTATGTAAACAACATTGTATATCTCGTTAATATATATATATATATATAATAATATATTATATATAATTATTGGATTATATTGGATTCGATTAAGTGTATATATATTATATATATATATATATATATAATATATATATATATATATATATATATAACTTGTGTATTCTGTAATATTTATATATTCTTTGTATTTAAATAATGCACTTTTTTTCAGTAAAATTATTTTTAAAAAATCTTGTTTTAACTCACCCCCTTACTATGCTAAGTTCATACATAAGAACTTATTTTTTATTTTGTTTTTATACAAAGAATTTATTATTATTATGTTGTGTTTATGTAGGAGAGAAAAAAAACATGGTTGTATATGATGTAATGTTTAAGTTTGCGAAAGAAAAATGAGGGATATATATTTTTATTAAAAATAAGTATGGTAAAGCAGTAAAGCATTAAAACATGAGGTGGGGTGAGGATGGGTGGTGCCCCCCTGGGGGGCTGTTTACGCTACTGCTTTATTGATTTAGGGTTCATAAAAAACTTGTTTTTCATAGAAATTTGACAACTTTTTTCCTAAAAACAATGTTATTATAAAAATGTTTTTCATCAAAAGACAATGTTTTTCAAAATACATTTTTATTTAATACATGAAAAATATAAATCTTATCCTTCAACATGAAAATTTAACTTTAACTTTAACTTTAACTTTAACTTTAACTCTATCTTTAACTTTAACTTTTTCAAAAGTTTCTAAAATTTAATGATGCCTCAGTGTTGAAAATAAGCAATGTAAGACTATGTGTATACGAGCTCTACTAAACATTACACACACACACACACATACATACACACGACATCATATATATATATATATATTATATATATATATAGTATATATATAGTATATTATAATATATTATATATATATAAAAGTATAGTATATATATATATAATTATAAAATATAAAATATATATATATAAGCACTATATAAATATCATATATATATATATATATATATATAGTATATATATATATATATATATATATAGTATATATAATATATATATAATGGTATATCATATATATATATATATATAATATGATATATAGTATATATATATATATATATATATATTATAATATTATATATACTGGTATATATATATATATAATACTTATATATAATATATATATATATTAGTATATATATATATATAAATTATATATATATATATATATTAATATATATATATAAATATAATAATTTTGTATATGGGCTTGATATAGCATATATTAAACAAGTCGAGTGCAAGTTTTTGGCTCAAGTATCTCAGTTGTGCAACATTTGAACGATATTGTGAATGACTAAGAGAGTACCACTTAAGTTCTCTGTGTTAAGTTTCATAATATTTTTGCACTTGGGGCTTGCTGCTACATATATTTAGCAATAGGGTTGTTGATAGAGCGTAAGTCTATGTATTATTAATTACATCTTTTAAATTTCAAATTAAAGGGTAAAACCCCATTTTGGGGTTCGGACCTCTTCTCAGCTGGAACCCCCCAGACACAATTTAAGTGTATGGAAACTATGTTAATTCATACTCTATCATCCACCGAAAAAACATAATATAAATCACATTAATATTATGGTGATAGTACATTATTTACTAACTAGGGCACCGCACGGTCCTGCACCATGCCGGTACTATACTCCACGCAATTCCCAAGTGCGTGCCCCCGGTTCGCCGCGGTCAGGCGGCGTGAAGCGAACGCGTTCGGTTTCCGGTTCCCGCGTTTGGTTCCGGTTGTCATACATAACACTAGGGTGTGGGGTTCCATTTAAGGAGCTCCTCGCCCCCCCACGGTCTCCTCTCTGTCTCCCCGTCCTCTCTCGCCTGCGAAGTTCCAGCTTCTTCTGATAGGGTGCTAGTAGAGTTTTTTATTATTAATATTATTTTGATTATTTATTATTATAATTAATTTATTATTATTATATTATTATTTTTAGTTTTATTTATTATTTATTATTGATACTATATATATATATTAATATATAGGTTGTGGTATCTAACGACTATAATGTAGATTTAGTGTATATATGGTTAGTCTATACGGTATATAGTAGTATTAATTTTATTATATATATATAATTTATA
>JABUQX010091239.1:0-5000 GCA_015478945.1 Trachelipus rathkii
AGTTTAAATTAAAAATTAATTAAAGATTTAACCTTAACATAAAAACTAGTATTGTCCTGTATTATATATAATATTTTCATTACTTTTTATAAATATCTAATTTGAAAAGTAAAATACACAATAGGTAAATTTCATGAAAATTGTTCTTCCCCTATATGCCTCTACTTCTTCTCTTGTATGATCATCTGACCTCCATCCCTCCTCCTCCTGAGTCAGACAAAATGTCCTCATCATCCAAACGGTCTGAAAAATACACATATTTTGCTTAAATGTTATTTTATTAAAAAAGAAAACTGCTCAAAATTTCTAGAAGAAAAAAAAAATTTACACTGAGAACAAAATATCGATATGTCGGCTGAAAAAATATCATCGATATATGTCGGTAATCTTTCGGCATCCCTACTGGCTTTATAATTTTTTCAGGCACTTGTTCTTTTTGGGTTTTTAAAATTATTATTATAAATTTATAAACATCCAGTTATAATATTTGAAAGTTATTTTAAGCATTATTCAGAGTGGCTAGTCAGCGTTTGGAAGCTAAGAATAAAGTTAATGCTAGGTATAATATTGCATTGTAGTTTTTAAGAGCAAGGAAGTTTTAAGTAAGCCGTATAATAGCTATGTTAGGCCTGTATATAGAGTATAATTTAAGCTATGCTAGGCCAGTATTAAAGTGTTGTGCCTAAAGTTTTGGGCCTGTTTAAGAAAAGGACATGGATGACCATAGAGAGTGGTATAACAATAGAATCCTAAAGGATGATTTCTAGGTTTGATGGTAAGAGCTATGAGGATGATAGGATTAGGAATTAGGAATGTTTTTTCTGTAGAAGGTGATTTTCTTATAAGGACAAATAAAAGTTTATAAAAATATTTATAATGAGTATAGATAATAAATTCTTTATAGTGAATAGGGATCTAATAAGAAAATAAGAAGACAATATAATCTTTATGTAAGAAAATATTTGTTCTAGCAGTGTGGTTGTTTTTGACAAGCAAAGTAGCACACAGAGACTTTCCACCTGATTTTTCTAATCCCATAAGTACTTTTTAAAAAAACCCACTAATGGCAATAGTGTGGTGTGAGGGAGTTCACTCAATTTTATAGCATCCTTGGGATATAAAAATATAATCAAGTAAAAAAAAAAAAGACCCAACAGTCTCTTTAGGAAAAATTTCAAATTTTGGTTTAAATGATAAGTTTGGAACAATGCAGGCATTTGTATGATCAAACAGGCTTAGATTTCTATCTGCTCACCCACACCGCAAAGAGTATTTGGAGAAGAATTTACAATACATATATTACAAAACCATAGTATAAAATGTGATCTTAAAAATTTTAGGAGTAATAGTAGCATGAGACTTCCTGTTTATAAAAATGCAAATTTTAACTCTACTAACAAACAGCAGGCAAAAAACTAAACCGTAGCTGCTTTCTTTAGGAAAAACAACACAACCTCTAAAAGTTTAGAAATTTTCCTCATGACTTTCTTATAAAAAAAAAAAAAAAAAATTGGTAGACTAAATTGCTACCATTTTAGGACATCTGGTTAGGTGCAGATAGAATTTTTAAGTGGCTACCTTGTTTCTGTGGCGCACCTCACAAAAACACCTTGAACAGGGACTGAAATGGAGGACCTGGATGGGATCAAAGAATACTTTGAAAAGTCTATGGGTTTAACCCTTTGAGTGGCTATCAGCTTTTTCTTAAAGACATTTGTTTATTCATTATAATTTTTAAGTATTTCTATTAATTTTAATAAATCAGGGTAGAAAACCCCTCTGGCACCTAGCCTCATTTAATTTTTTTTTTTTATAGCCGTGCGCATGTTTAGTGAAAAGTTTAGTAAGGATAACACAAACAGTTTTTTATAACAAAAAAAAATTTAGTAACGAAAGGGCAAAAATAAATGAATGATCAGTCTTTAGGAAAAAAAGTTATACTCATCTAAGTTTAAAAAATCATGGGCTTTTTATAAAGAATTGGCAGATTTTCTTTTTTATCGTAATTTTACAAAAAATGCGCAAGGGAAGACTGTAAAAGAAATAGTAGCATAGCCATGGTTACCAATCTAGGCTTATGGTAATATAAATCTATCTAGGATATGTCTAGGTTTACAGCATCGTCGATCCATCGAGGTTTGGGTCCTCAGTTTAAGATAACTAGTTTCAGGTTATGATAAGTTTTATTCGTATGCACCAATGATCATCAAGAATAAAGATATTCAATTTACAATCTGTGAAAGGAGATGGGGGGCTCTACAGAAAACATGGAGATACTATGAAGAAATCACTTTTGTGTGGTAGCATAATAGACAAAAGGTTTCCTTATCAGTACTTTTACAAGTAAGTGTACCAGATTCTGATTCCAACCAATTTGACGGGCAGACGGGACGGGTTTGGACGGTTATGGGGCGGTGGGGGACGGTGTGGGCGTGCAGTGGGATGGTGGGCAGGATGGGTGGAGGCGCATGGTGTTGTGGTGGGGATGTAGTGTCTTAGATGGGCATGGGTTTGTTGCAGTGTGGGTGGTCAGTGAGGGTGGGTGGGTTCTTAAAGTTTTATTAAGTTTAATAAAGCTCATTCAACCTGACAAGGAGGGTGAAATGGATCTCAATGAGGGTGAAATGGACCATCTGTTTAAAATTTCCCTGCACCTTATAAATTTGTTTTAAATTTTAATTTTTATATTTAATAATTATTTTATGTATTAAATTCATCAACAAAGTAGCATCCACTATAAAAGGTGCCTAAAAACAAGAATAAAAATCAGGTGGTTCGATTCACCCCTCTCCGCTCAAAAATTTTGACACTTTAGATTTCATTATTTTTACTTATAAATTTCCATTTTATTTATTTTATAATATAAGTAGCTTATTTATTATATTAAGTGGTATATATGTAAAAAGTAATAATACATCAAATCTGAAAATAATGGTTGATTATTCCTTATAATAATTTTTGACGGGTGGAAATCGGACAAGTTGGGCCCATTGATTTTGCCACTAATGTTTGGAACAAAAATTTGCTTTGTCACTTTTTAAGCTACTTGAGCGTAGACAGTGTAGAAGATTATTAAGGATCCGTGAATGATTTTCATTTTATAGCAAGAGTTAAAGAAACCTATTTTTCAAAAATTGAGAAGTCTATTGAGGGTCATTTATAATAATTTTATGCAATTTTTAAAAACTATAAAAACTCTAGAAGTAAGATGATCTAATAAAACTTGTAGTACTCAAGGCAGGGCTATAAAATGAGCGAAAATTTTAGAAAAGTACATTATTTTTTTTATTTAAGTGGACTAGATCACCCTCAAAGGGTGGGACGGTCTTAAATGACATATATATAGTGCTAGTTACACACAAAAAAAACAAGCCCATTTGTTATAAAAACAACCCATTGCTGTATCTCAGTGGTAAATATGAGGTCTAGAGCGAAAAAATTTGGTGCATCTATTAATCGCATCTAGTATGAGTGAAAACAATTGTTATAATGGTTCGAAGTCGATTTTTTGAATTTTGGGAAATTTTTTTCATTTTTCAAAAATTTCGCAAATTTTCAGCGTTTTTAAGCGACCATTTTGAGACTTTTCCAGCATTCACTGCATTAAGAAATTTATAAATTATTATGATATTTGATTCATTCCTGTTGGACCCATCCTTGATCTCATTCCACACCAAATTTCATGAAATTTTATGCAGCCCCTCCCCCCCCCAGACCCTTGAGAAAAAAAAACAAATTCCAAATTAATTGAAAATATGCATGTATATGCGCTATAATGCCTATCAACATGCTGTATGGTTGTTTTTTTTCCTTCTGTCAGTGTGGGGTCCGAGAACCCCCCTGAAAAAAATGTAACATAAAAAAAAACCCACTTGTAAGCAAATATTTATCAGCCCCTCCCTCATCAATAAAGAGTAGAGCCTTATTTTTAGTGTAGGTGGAGAAATGTAAAGCACCAAGAATGGTGGGCTCTCAGTGCTAATTAAAGGCTTTATGAATGTTTCATCTAATTTGAAATTTTCCAATTTTGAGTGACTGAATGATATCTATCTTTATCTTAAAGGGTATATTAATGTCCTTGTTTTGATTAATGGTTTTTATATTTGTCTTTCAATGATTAGTGAGGTCTCTTTAGTATTTTATTTCTTTATATTGTATTAGTTAAAGAGTCTTTCTTGTAAGTGTAATCATGTTCAATATAAAACTGGCAAGCTAAACTTTGTTAATACTGAATGGAAATGGAATATTTTTGAATAAAACCTAAAATATAACTATGTGGCCACCGAACATTTATTATTTATAAGATACTATTTTAATTTTATAATATAAATATACTTAAGGCACAATAATATGAAATAAATGACTAAGTGTTGGTTGTATCAGGGAATGCAATCTTGAGTTGCATAGCAGTACACAAATGTTCTATCTAATTACTATTGTATTATATTAATTAGTATGTTATCGTTGTCAGTATCAACACTAAAAAGTAGAGTGACCCAATTTCAGCCTCTTTCTGGTATTGGTAGATAATTTTGTCTCTAATAAGGGATGAATGAATAGTGAAATAGCCAGATAACCGGATACCCAGCTGGAAGTTAAAACGGATACCGGATATCCGGCAGTCTATTATATATATATATATATATATATATATATATATATATATATATGTATACACCTGCTACCACTGCTACTATACTGCCACTTAACATACATATATCTCACTTGCCCTTACCACTGCCTGTGGGGTGTATGGGTTAAATTTTCAGTTCAGCCAGAACCAGGTGTAAGTCCTAGAAGCAAAATTTCAGCTGGAACCAGGAATTTCTTATGAACTTTCCTTTTAAGTTAATAAAATGTAAGAAAAATATTTTGAAAATAGAAAATTAAGAATGTAGTTTTAGGTTGTGTTTCATAGGAGCTGTAAAATCATCATTGAGAGAATATCTGAGTCAAAATTTACTAAAGGAGGTCTTGTATTTTCTAGAACAGGGAAACCA
>JABUQX010091239.1:12500-27500 GCA_015478945.1 Trachelipus rathkii
TCTCCTCAGGAGTTCCTTTATTGACTGAATTCGCACTGCTGGTCTGGCGATCAATTTCCCAACCACACCACCTTACATCTGCGTAACCGACTGTCGAAATCATCTTTCCCAGCAAAAAACCATCTCTTATTTTTGTTTTTATTTCCTCTCAACACCCCTTTCTTCACTACATAACTCTCTATTACGTTCATTTCCTCATTTTTATCAATTTCTTTTCCACCTAGCATATAGTTATACATACAGACCATGAAAAAGTGGATCTGTACCTCATTTCCCGGACCTTGGTCTCACCTGCCTGTGCCTGGGTAACAACAGCACCATCATGTAGGTGCACTTACTCAAGACAATTTCTTTACATTTCACCAACGATTTAATTGCGCAACTCACCTCTGTCATTTCACCCAACTTTCCTACTAGACTCTACGTATCGTTTCCCTTTTCATCCAACATATCCTAAATATTTAAACTCGACACATTGTTATTGATTGTGTGTGTGTGTGTGTGTGTGTTATTGGTATTATTATGGTATTATTTGAGTGAAATAAATTAATTAATTTAGTATAGTTTTAATTTCCCTAAATTTTATTTTTTTTTTGTAAAAATTTTCTCAAATAAAATTTTATGTTTTCTTATCATTTCTTGGCTCCACAGTAGTGATGTGAATATGAAGAAAGATGACAGACTCAAAAAGATTAAAAATACTTTAAGAAAAGACCTCAATCATCAGAAGAAGAACCAAAAGATTAAAAAAAGATTTGAAATATGAAAAGAGGGGTTGGAACTTTGTTTGAAGTCCTTAGGTAGAAGTCGAGACATATTCAAAAAAGTCTAGCCTAAACGAAACTCCCATCATTGTCGTTTTTAGCTTAGCCTCATTTCTTTCAAAGTATAATTTCCCATTTTACTCGATTAACTGTATTTGTTTATACTAACTTTTCAGCACGTTTTATATATATATATATATATATATATATATATATATATATATACTATATATATATATATATATATATATATATATATATATATATATATATATATATAATTTACTCTCTATATATATATATATATATATATATATATATATATATATATATATATATATATATATATATATATATATATATATATATATACTAATTATATTATATATATATATATACTTATATACCGTATATATATATATATATATATATATATATATATATATATATATATATATATATATATATATATATATATATATATATATATATATATATGCTCTGCCATATATATATACCGTATATATATCGTGTAGCACCCGCCGCCTTACCTCACTGCCGCCCGCCGCTACTGCTGCTGCCGCCGCGCGCCGCGTGCCGACGACACTGCTGCGTACGAGCGCCAGCTAGTTTCAGAAATTTAAGTTTTAGTGGTCCAGGTATGTGTGTGGTTTGTGACGTATGGTTATGGGGAAACGTTGCCGAAGAAGAGCATTTGTTTTTGGGACTGTCCCAGACAGTATTCTACCTTAATACTACTTTACACTACGTTACACCACTATTACTACTATTGCTATTGCACCCCTCATCTATCCTTCGAGACAGCCCCACGTTGGGCGCCACAAATATGTAGCAGATTTTACTGAAAAAAACTAACTACAATAACTTGAATTATGAAGGAGTGAGGCTGTCTTCCAGGATAGATATTGGGAATACAAAAAAAGGACACATACACCTTAATTTATTAAAAAATGGTCCACACCAATTATGTTTCTCATAAAATTATACACAATACACAGATACAAGGAAAATTATAAGGTATTCCAATACTACTTAATTACAAAAAACACGGTAATCCGATACCGATACCACCTACACCGTCACCACTAATACACACGTTATTCCAATTTTAATATCCTACAGCACCTACTAGTTCCACCACCAGGTATTACAATATACCATATATTACAATAAGAATATTCTATACCTACACCAAACCACATATGATATGTATAGACAATAAAATAAAATATAAATTAATGATATTAATAAATGTAATAAATTTCGAAAAAATGTGCGAAATATTTATCAATTATGAAATATTAGTTTATTTCTTTTAAAGTTTCAATTTTGTCCATATATTGCACCACTCTTATTTTAAAGTATTTCACGTCTTATGGTGGTACCACTTTTATTTTTATGTAAGTTTTATGTTTTAACTTATCAAATGTTTTTCTAAGTTTCACACAAATTATTTAGGTTTTCCCAATGTTTTTCTAATTAAAAAAATGTTCTAAGTTTTTCTTCTCTAACTCTTTGTGTCATTTTCGGTTTGTCTCTTTTAGTTCAAATTATCTTCAAATTTAATCTTTATTTTCCCTTTTACAATTTTCACTTTTCTTTTTAAATCTTTTCAGTTTAAATTTCCAATTGTTATTTTTTCCTTTGCTCAATGTCAATTTCTAATCTTCGGTTATTAATTATTAATGCAGCCCTTTGCCTTTTACGTTAGTTTTATATTATTTAGGTGCACCGCACCATTAAGTTTATTTGGTAACCAAGTACCATAAACGGAGCCACAAGAACAGCCCCCAAAACAGTAGAGCCAAAAAATATGGAGCCACAAATAAATCCAGGAACTCCTCCAGACACAAGACAAGAGCAGGAAAAAAAACTGGAATGAAAAAAAATTAAACAAATCCTAACATGAGTCTAAACATTATTAAATACGTAATTAAGTAATAAGTAATTAAGTATCGTAAATTCATAAATTATAACAAAAATACTATCAACTATCATATCAAAAACAATCTTTAACATTAAACATTAACATTTTAAATTAATCTTTAATCATTTCCAAATCAAAACAAAACTCTAACATAATCAAAATTTAAATACAAAAAACTCAAAGACTATTTTTTAATTAAAAAAACCTATAAGTTAAAAACTCAACTATTTAAATTAAAAAATTATAATAAGAAAAAAAATTACAAACAAAAAAAATACTCAATAGCTACCTGGCCAATGGTGTTGACCAGTTTTTTGTTCGAACCTCTACTTCTAACTCTTCAGTCGACTACGGTTGAACAGACCTCCACCTCGGTTTAATGACGGTATACCACTCTACTGGACCTCAATACTGCAAATATCCACTACGTTAATACCCATAATAGAAATACAAGGTAATAAAGAAATAAAAAATATTAATAATAACCATAATAAGAATAATATTAATCACCATTAATTCAATTAGTCATTAAAATAATAATAGATAAAAAAGGACCCTTACCAAAGAAGGATTCCAAATCCGAAAGAAATCCACGAAACCAATTCTCTTCGCTATGCTTCAATCAATCAACCATTACCATTCCACAACCACAAGACTGTACCTGGTACTGGACTCCCTAAAAAGCTTGATTTAATAATTTAAGCCTCCCCACACGGAAGAGAAAAAAATAATACCTTAAAAAATCATTAATCACACTCATCCTAATCATTCTGTTCAGCTTTCATTCCAAAAAGTGAAAAGAGTGATGGATGCTGCCAAATAGGAAGATAAAGGAAGAGAACTAGAAATGGAACACTCGTTTGGCGATGGAGCACCCCATCACTCCACAGCAACACAATTGTCTCTCCCTTCCTTAACACTCTCATACATGACAGAAATTAAAATAACTAAGGATATAAAATAGCACATATGTTACATATGAAAAAGTACTAAAAAAGGATATAAAATATACCTTATGAGAATATGTTACAAAACCACTAAAGGACAGCTCACTACCAGGGTGATTGATTTCTGTGAAGGGAGAGGTATGTGTGTAAGTAATACTCTTTCGCTCCTAAGGTATCTACAGTATACTAGAGTTTGGTGTAGGTAGAGATGGTACATCGAAGTGAAAAAGTATGATTGATTTAATTGTTGGTGAAGAGAAAAGGAGATATTTAAGTATGTATTGGATATTAAATCAGTGAGGGGTTTGAGATGAAGTTATCAGATCTTATGTTTGTTCTATGTAACTAAGAATTAAGTTAGTATAAGGGGGACTTGGATGGAGAGAGGGAAGGTACAAAGAAAGAGTAGGTAAAATTAAAGGAAGGAAGTTGAGGTGAACAAGACAATGGGATAAATGTTGGCAAGGCACTCCTTAGTAAAACAGTTGAATGTAAAGACAAGTTGATACCCCAGACTCAATCTAGGGCCGGAAATGAAGGCAATTGTTGGTGATTTACAAAGTAAGTATTTGGATGTTCTAAAGTAGGAAGTAGAATATTAACCAGTGAATGGTGAAATGAGGAGGTGATGAAACGGTTAAAGGTAAAAAAGAAGCGTGATTGAATGTACTAAAAACAAATGATGAAGACTCAAAAGAAAGATGCTTGATTATATGGGAGGGGAAAAATAGGTGTACGTAGGAGAAAAAACAAAAGAGGTAATAGACAGTTTGGAAGGAGGATGAATGGGGACTTACAGGGGAATAGAAAGCTGGAAGGGAAGCTACTTGAAAGGTTAGAATGAGAATAAGGGAATCTGTAGAATGTGAATAGGGATGGTGTAACTGATGAAGAATGGTGTGAGAGTGTGGAAAGAACACTAATCACTAATAACAGTAATAGAGGGGTGATAGTAGATGTGTGGGTTTGATGGTCTCTAAGAAGGAATGGGTATTTTGGTGATGAGGTTATTAGTAAGAGGAGGTAATGGGTAGATTTAGAAAGTTGAAGAGAATGGTAAATCTACAGGTGTAGATGAAATTACTGGTGAAATGATCAAGAACAGGCAGATGGTGATTGATTGGATTTTGGAGGTTGTGTAATAAAAGCGTTTTTACCAAGGGTGTAGTTTCGAGTTGGAGCAGTAGTATTTTCTAAGGTAAAAGGAGGCAGGGAACACTGTAGAAATTATGGGGAATAAGTTTATTAATTATTTGCTTAGGAAGGTACCATATGTTTAATGATTGAAAAGGAGTTAAAAGTAGTGACTATAGGACTGATTGGTGAAGAAGGTGCTGCGTTTAGGAGTGGTAGAGATGTGTGGATCAAATCTTCACATTGAAACAAACAATTGAGAAAAAATGAGGAGAGAAGAATAGAATTATTATTTGGAAGTTATGGATTTAACAGGCATGCCAGTAGAGTTATGGGAAGGTTTATGGCAGGTGTTAGTGATATATGGTGTTGGTGGTAGGGTTCTGGATGGAATCAAAGGTATGTATGACAATGATGAAGCGTGTGTAAGGTAATAGGTGTCAATGGAGATGATTAACCCAGCGGAGTAAGACAGGGTTGTTATGTCTCCTTGGTTATTTCAATTTGTATATGGATGGGGTTATGAATTCAAAGGTGGGATAATAGAAATGGTATTTAAATGGTGGATGGAATTAATTGGAGAATTTCTCTATGCATGCCGGATGATTTGGTTCTGTGTGACGAATCTGAAGAGTTTGGGAGGATTGGTGAGAGAGAGATTTGGCAGGGTAATGTAAGGAGGACTGAAAAGTAAGCAATGGATAAATAAGAGTTATAGTTTGTAGTGAGGACACTCCTCAGTGTGAAGTTATGTTAGATGGTGAGCAACCGGAACAAGTGTCTGAGTTTAATATTTAGGGTATATGTTGAATGAAAGAGAACAGGACAGTACAAGTGTAGTAGGAAAGTTACGAATGGCAGGAAGGTGGCTGGTCTAATTCATCATTGAGCAAAATGTAAAGGACCAGTCTTCAAAATATGCTGAGGTCCGCGAGGGTATGTTGATTACCTGTGTTGTGTACGTGGTGAACCTGGTCTGGGACAGAAAGCACCGATCAGTTCAATGTGTTTCAGATGGACAATCTTAGGGGTGTGCTAGGTGTAAGAAGAATTAATAAAATGAGGAATGAACGTATTAGGGGATTGTGTGGTGTAGAAGGGGTAAATAGAAATCATAAAGAAAATATGTTAGAGATGGTTTGAATTAAATGGAAAGGATGAGCAATAGTCAGTTTAGTTAAACAGTGTACTCAGTGGCGAGTGTGTTTGGGGAACCGACCGGCTAGGAACCAGAAGAAAAAAGTGGATTAGGTCAGTATTAAAACGAATGTTTTGAAGGGAGAAATGTGAGAATTTGGTAAGGCAGGAAAGGTGTATCAGGGTGAATGACGGGGGATAGTGAGGGGTATGGTTTGTAGCCCTAGACCCAAAGGATAGCTCTGTGACAATCCTCACAGTAAAGGGTCTGCTATCTATAGAAAGCTAGGGTGGATTTTCAACTACAATGAAGTTTCTCCTAAGTAATAGTACTATGAGGGCAGTAGGCTGGGCTCTTTTCAGCTTTATGTCCTCTTCTACTACTGCACTGATACTCGTGATGCACTACTCCATTCTTGGGAAAATAGAAGGAAGATAAAGAAGAAGAATATATATATATATATATATACTTTTATATATATATATATCTTTATACATATATATCTCTCTCTCTCTCTCCTGCTCTCACACATGCATATACTTATATATATATATATATATATATATATATATATATATATATATATATATATATAAAACTATATATTCTTTGTTTGAAAGAATGCGTCAGGTGACTAATTGGTGAAACCAGTTACATTTAAAAGTGATATAAAATGTATAGATCAAATTGTCACTTTAAAACAATGATGAAAGAAAAGAATAAAGTAATATTTAGGTTTTTATGGACTTAAGGGAAAGGGACAATTCTGTAGGTATGTTAGGAAAAAGAAAGTTTGTAGAATGGTAGGAAGGTGGCTGATGCAATTGAATCCTTGGTGAATTTAAAGGGAATAAATTAGGTACATAGGGTTCTACACGGTATATTGCCAGTGTTAATGTATAATGGTAGAAACAGTTTCGAGCAGATTAGATCAAATTTCATTTGTTCGAATGAATGTCCAGGGGCGTACCATTAAGGAATAAAGAACATGTTAGGGTTGTGTGGGTATGAAGAGAATAACATGAGAGTGTATTTGCTGGATTTTATCCCATGTGGAAGGATGGATGATAGTCAGTTGGTTAAGCAGTAATAGTGGTGAGTGTGCTGGTAAATGACCGTCTGGTAGATAAAGAAAAAAATTGGATTAGGTCAGTAAAGATTGTCTAAGAAGAATACAGGTTTTAGTTGCAGAGGCAGAAAGAAATGAAAAATAGTAGTGAAGGCAAGGTTTGTGGGGAGTTTAGTTATGGGCCACTATTTAATAGGGATGAACCCATTGACGAGATACCGCAGTTAGGGTCCGACGCAATATTGTGAAACCTAAGTTGGTTTTTCTAGATACGACAGAGTTTCTCACTTAGACCCAGGGGACAGCATTGGTGGGGGACTCTTGCTGAGCACAATCACTGTTTTCCTAATTGACGGTATACTTACAAGGCAATACTAATTTAGGAAAGGAGGTTAATATATACCAGTATATATATATATGTATGTATATATATATATATATATATATATATATATATATATATATATAATAATAATATATATATATACTATATATATATATATATATATATATATATATATATATATAATATATATATATATATATATATATATATATATATATAATATATATATATATATATATATATACATATATATATATATATATATATATATATATATATATATATATATATATATATATATATATATATATATATATATATATATATATATATTAGTGATGGGCATGACATCCACATAACCGCGGTTGCGGTTCCTAAATTTTTCAACAACCATAATTGCAGCTATCAATAGTACAATGTTTAAAAACTGCTGTTTACTACTATTAGTGGCATGTATTAATATTTTGTGTATGCCTCATTATTATAATAATATTATTATTATACTTTAAGGATTTCAAAATTTCTAGTGCTGTATTTAATTTATCTCTGTTTACAAGAGTTACCAGGGTGCGGGACGAGGACCCAAGCACAATGCACCCCACCATCCACTTTCCACATCCTCCTCCCTGTGGAAACTGGAAAGTATCCGACTAAAGGTGCTTCTTAGTTATTTGTTTGTAATTGAATTTTAGAAGCGCAAAGTTAGATTTAAGGAATAACAATTTTTCAGCATTTTCTCCTGTTAATCTCATCCTTTTCTCGTCATAAATTAATCCAGCACCGCTGAAAAGTTATACTACTAGATGGGCATGACAAATACCAATTAGCCATCATCATCAACTATTTGAAGTTATGTTCATTCTCTCGCCACCACATTAGAGGATCATCTTCGGGATCAATCCTTTTTAATTTTAATATTTTGCTATTTCATCCAAAACACTTTCATTAAGCTCTATTTTTGTATCATCATCACTACTTGATGCTAAATGAACATTCATGGTTTCAAACAGAGTTTTTGGCTTGGATGTTGAAGGTTGCTTTATTTCTGCAGTTTTAATTCTTTTAGGATGTCTGTTAATAGATATATCTTTTCCATATTCTAAAGAAAGTTCCTTACATTGTTTTGCTATTTCTTCTTGAACTTCCTTCAAAACATAAGAAGTTGTAAAAAAATCCTTTATATCGAGGATCTTGATACCTTGCGATAGAATACAAGTAATTTCTTTCCAAATTATCAAATCTTCGAGTTAACTCGGAATTTATTGTTTGTACAGCTGATTTAATTCCCTCTTAAACCTCGAAATCTGACGTCTGCTGAAGAGTTTTTAACGACACAATGAAACGAATTATTTGTGATATAGAGGACGAATAAAAGCTTAACTTTTAGTAAAAAGATAACTTCATTGCGGTTGTGAAGACCAGTGACAACCGCCGTTGCAATTGCGGTTGTGAAGATCAGTGACAAAAATGTTGGTTGCGTTTATTCCATCCATCACTAATATATATATATATATATATATATATATATATATATATATATATATATATATATAATATATAAAAATGTATTTTTTTTTATTTATATAT
Source organism: Trachelipus rathkii (assembly GCA_015478945.1). Taxonomy (NCBI): domain Eukaryota; kingdom Metazoa; phylum Arthropoda; class Malacostraca; order Isopoda; family Trachelipodidae; genus Trachelipus; species Trachelipus rathkii. Next base: position 21,434 of record JABUQX010091239.1, read on the forward strand.
ATATAATATTTATATATATATATATATATATATATATATATATATATATATATATATATATATATATATATATATATATATATATATATATATATATATATATATATATATATATATATATATATATATACTAAACTAAATATATAAAAACATATACTGCTAAACTCGCATTCCGTTCCCTCAGACATTCCTTTATTGACTCAACCCACTTTTCCTTTATATATATATATATATATATATATATATATATATATATATATATATATATATATATATATATATATATATATATATATATATATATATATATATATATATATATATATATATATATATACACAGGGTTCACACTTTCTGGAAAGTCAGGGAAGGTCAGGGAAAATCAGGGAAAAAAAAAAAATTGGTCAGGGAAAGTCAGGGAAACGTTTTAAGATATGCTAAAAGTCAGGGAAATTCAAAAAAAAGTCGGGGAAATTTTAAAATTTCAAAACATATGAAGAAAGATCAATGGACCAAGTTGCATATTTTTGATATATTTTTTTTCCTTACTGTATAATTGTGGAATAAGAGATGTATTTGATAGGTGAATGAAAAGGATGGGCGAGGAATGACATTCCATAAATCTACTTCTATCCTGTTTCTTTTATTTTTAGTTCACTATTACCTACTACTCTTCCTATTCTGTTCGCAGAGGTTGTCCCAAGTTCATCCTTTCGATTGAAGGTGATTGGTATATGGATATGTTTTAGACTGTATGACTTATGACTTAATCTGTTTATATCTTTTTCTTTTTAGGGATTTATACTTTTTGAGATGTTTTTTTTTGAGGTTTGATGAAGTGATTTTGGATTTTTGTGCAGTTGAAGATATTTATTATTTATTTATAAAATGACTTCAAACAAAAAAACTAACTTTAACGACCAGTGGTTGGACGTCAAACTGAACCCACAGTTTATCAGGTGGTTGGGTAAAGGACCTCATAGTTCCAAGGCATACTGTAAAGTATGTAAAAAGAACTTTGATCTATTTAACATGGGACGCCAAGCCGAAGTTTCACATTCAAGAGGGGAAACTCATTTGAATTTAATCAAAACTCAGCAGGACCAACTATCATTGAAAAACTTTTTCGTTATGTGTTCTAATAATACAAATATTAGTGAAAGTGTGTGCACTGAAAATTATGCCATTCCATCAACTTCCAATCATACTCAACCGATTGTAAATGACCCTGAGTGTTCCATTAATAACCAACCAAAACCAGTTTATCAATCAGTTTCATCTTTTTGCATTAAAGATGATGTTACAAGATCTGAAATACTATGGGCATTAAAGGTCTTTAAACTCGTGTGCAGATATAAGGGAAACATTAAATTAATGTTTCAGATAGTGCGACAGCTTCAAATTTTAAAATGGGTCTGATGAAATGTAATATGTGATTAACCATGGACTTGCCCCTTTTTCAAGAAAGCAAAAGCACAATACACTCTACTATGCAAAACTCATTCTACCCTTGAATTAAAATTCAAAATATTTTTTGGATGGTGACTGTCTTTTAAGAGACTTGATTAGTTTTTCTTCTATAGTACCTAGGAATCAATGTTATGTGGAATTCTGACAAATTATTAAATTAGGACTGATGTTTTCGCATGGAAATGTGACAGTGGAAGGAGGGTTTTCTATAAATTAAGCAATTTTAGTGGAGAATCTGAAAGAACTTAGTCTGATTTCTCAAAGAACAGTGCACAATGCTATAAGATCTCATGAAAGTATTCATAAAGTTCCTATCACTCAAAAAATGTTGACAAATGTAAGAGCTGCCCATAGGAGATATGAAGAACATCTCAGAGTCAAAACAGAACCAAAAAGAAGAAGAGAATAAAAAGGTTGAAAAGAGAAAATTATCCATACAGATCTACAAACTTGAAGAGCAAAGAAAGATGTTAAAACTGAAAGCTTTGATAGAAGAAGACGCTATAAAATCAAAAATTCAGATGCTTGAGAAGAAAAAGTTAACCTAAATCTCCCCATTTAGAACTTTTGTGATCACAGTGGACGTTATTCACCTAGGCTATTAATGTAAACTTTTAATTTATTTTCTTTTTGTATAAATAAAACTGTTTACTTTTGGGAAAAATGAAAAAGGAGTGCATTGGACTGTTATGGGGAAGGTATAGGCTGATTACTATAAAAAAAATATATTTTTTTAAATTCATCCATGATGATGAACAGTTTCTAAAGTAAATTTTCAATAATTTAATGTATGAACTGGGTAAATAGGCTGCAATAATGATTAATAGATATTTTATACGGCAAAAATATCGAACACGCTAGTCAGGGAAAATTTGCGGATTTGGTCAGGGAAAGTCAGGGAAATCAAATTCAAAATTTCAGTGTGAACCCTGATATATATATATATATATATATATATATATATATATATATATATATATATATATATATATATATATATATATATATATATATATATATATATATATATATATATATATATATATATATATATATATATATATATATATATATATATATAATATATATATATATATATATATATATATATATATATATATATATATATATATATATATATATATATATATATATATATATATATATATATATATATATATATATATATATATATAATATGCAATGATAGATCTATATATATATATATAGGTATATATCGATGAAAAAATAACATATATATATATATATATATATATATATATATATATATATATATATATATATATATATATAAGCAACCTCTTTTCCCAAGATTTGGGGTGAGGTAGAAGAACATGATGTAACTCAAAAAGAATGTCATTTCCTCTGTCCCTCCATATCCTTAAGTGAGGAACTAGTCGCAATCAGAAAAAATTCACCTTAGGGCTTTACTTTCACTTTGGTATCTTGTCTATGTATCCCTTGGACCAGGCTGCCCACAGCAAATCCCCTCACAAAACCCCACCGTTCACTCCTATTATTCACCTTCTCTCCTCTGCTAAACTCGCATTCCTTTCCCTCAGACATTCCTTTATTGACTCAACCCACTTTTCCTTTGGTCTCCCAGCTGGTCAATTTCCAACATATAACACTGGTCATTTGCTTAAGCAACCGACTCCTGATCTATCCCTTCATATGACCAAACCATACTCCAAGAGTACTCTCGTTTATTCTTTCATTAACGCTTTTCTTCACACCACACAACTCCCTAATTCGTTCATTTTTCCTTTTATCAATTCTCCTCAAACCTAATACACCCCAAAAAGTATAATATATATATATATATATATATATATATATATATATATATATATATATATATATATATATATATATATATATATATATATATATATATATATATATATATATATATAACATATATATATATATGTATATATATTGTGAAACATTTATGAATAATGAAAATCCAGATGTAAATCAGGTTTATTATTATGACATTTTTTTTAATTATAGTTCATGTTTAATTTTTTGAATTATATTGCAAAATTTTACCCAGTAGTTTGTGATCATATATTTTTATATAATATTCTTTATATCCACAAAATAAATAAGTGTGCAAAAGTTAGATAGTATTTGAATTCCCTTGTGATTATTTCTTTGTTTAATGTAGTTCATTCACTTTTTTGTAAAGCTAACGATAAAAATTATTCGCAAAGGAAAACCAAGCGTCACAATGTCCTAAAGTTCACTTTAAAATAAAATAATATGAGGCAGATTCCTTGATTCTCTTCTTCATAGAAAAATACAGTACTTCATTGATTACAGCTTATATATATATATATATATATATATATATATATATATATATATATATATATATATATATATATATATATATAACATATATATATATATATATATATATATATATATATATATATATATATACTATATATATCAGAAATGAAAAAATAATAAGGCAAATGGTGAAACAATTGGAATAAAAAGATCGACAGGGCATAATGTTTCCAACCTGAGCACCAATGTAATTTTAAAATTTTCATTTATTTCCAAAGCCTTTTGCATGCCTATCAAGTCCTGTAAGTATTTGTCATCCTGGAAATGACAAAATTACTATATGTTATGTCTACTTTTAAAAAGTTATAGAATACAGTGAAAAAAATACAATATATGTATGAAGTAGTTGAGGTGACATCTTGAATAATTTGATAAAGAGATACATTAGGATATATATATATATATATATAAATATATATATATATATATATATATATATATATATATATATATATATATATATATATATATATATATACTTTATATATATATTTATATTTATATAAATATATTTATATATATATAAATAATTACTGAAAAATACTTATATATATTCTCGTGTGTTAAAAAAATATCTTTCTTCAAGCACCATAAGCTTATGAATAAAAAAATACAGGCGGTCATGCTTTTCAGGGTCATTTCTCAAGTTAAAATTGTTTCCTTCCTTTACAGCTTTCTTTCTTTTATTTAAAATTTCATAGAAAATTATATATATATATCTATTTATATATATATATATATATATATATATATATATATTTATGTCGCTATATATATATATATATATATATATATATATATATATATATATATATATATATATATATATATATATATATATATATATATATATATATATATATATATATAAGATACCACAGGATACTCTGAAAATGATGATGTTCAAATATATGATGGATGTTAAATCTGTGAGGGGGCTGGGGTGGGATTACGGGATCATTATGTCGTTTTATGTAAGACTAAGTTAGTAGGGGCCTGGATGGAAAGGAAAGAGGTAAGGAAGAAATTGTGAAAAAAGTGAACAACGTAATAAGGAAAAGTATTTAAGAGCGCTTGCAAATAAATCAGTTGAATGTGAACAAGATGAAACTGAACAAATCTGGACACAAATGAAGGAAGCCTTTGTTAGTATTTCAGTAGTGCAAGAAGTATGTGGATGTGCTAAGATAGGAAGGCAAAGATCTCAACAGTGAATGGTGGAATGAAGAGGTGATGCAAAGGGTTCATTTAATTTAATCAAAACTCAGCAGGACCAACCATCATTGAAAAACTTTTTCGTTACGTGTTCTAATAATACAAATATTAGTGAAAGTGCACTGAAAATTATGCCGTTCCATCAACTTCTAATCATACTCAACCGATTGTAAATGACCCTGAGTGTTCTATTAATAACCAACCAAAACCAGTTTATCAATCAGTTTCATCTTTTTGCATTAAAGATGATGTTACAAGATCTGAAATAATATGGGCATTAAAGGTGGTGGATGATAAAATGTCTTTAAACTCGTGTGCAGATTTAGGGGAAACATTTAAATTAATGTTTCCAGAGAGTGCGGTAGCTTCAAATTTAAAAATGGGGCTGATGAAATGTAAATATGTGATTAACCATGGACTTGCTCCCTATTTTTCTAGAAAGCAAAAGCACAAAACATTCTACTTTTGCAGTGAAACTCATTCTACCCTTAAATTAAAATTCAAAATATTTTTGGATAGTGATTGTCTTTCTAAGAGACTTGATTAGTTTTTTTCTTCTATAGTACCTGGGAATCAATGTTATGTGGAATTGTGGCAAATTATTAAATTAGGACTGATATTTTTGCATGGAAGTGGAAGGAGGGTTTTCTATAAATTAAGCAATTTTAGTGGAGAATCTGAAAGAACTTAGTCTGATTTCTCAAAGAACAGTGCACAATGCTATAAGATCTCATGAAAGTATTCATAAAGTTCCTATCACTCAAAAAATGTTGACAGATGTAAGACCTGCCCATAGGAGATATGAAGAACATCTCAAAGAGTCAAAACAGAACCAAAAAGAAGAAGAGAATAAAAAGGTTGAAAAAAGAAAATTATCCATACAGATCTATAAACTTGAAGAGCAGAGAAAGATGTTAAAACTGAAAGCTTTGATAGAAGAAGACGCTATAAAATCAAAAATTCAGATGCTTGAGAAGAAAAAGTTAACCTAAATCTCCCC
>JABUQX010091239.1:32500-37500 GCA_015478945.1 Trachelipus rathkii
CATCCTAATTCAGGTTATGATAGGATTTGTTAAGTATACATAGATTTTCTCTGTGTATACCTAACAAAACTTACCATAACCTGAGCTAGAGGACCTGAAATGAAACCTAACCTTCATGGATCAAATATGAAAAGTCTATGGGAGTTTTAACCACTTTGAGAGGCTGTAACTTTTTTTCCTAAAGAGAGCGCCAATTTTCATTTTCATTATTCTTCATTATTATTTTTTTTAAGCATATCCTGTGATGTTTATAAAAATTAGGGGGGATACCAGGGCTTTTGCATTACCATTATCATATTTTGTTTTATTTATTATGTTTTTCATATGTAGGTTATATTATTTTTATATAGGCTATTCATTTACTTATGTTTTAATTTTCTTTTATAGTAATTTTAATATTTAAATACAAAGTTTTTTAAAACCAAAAATATTTGTTAAGGCTATTATGGCTACACCAAGATCATGTATAAATAAATAATAAATAAAAATATTTGACTTATTATTATGCTTTTACGTTGATTTTGTGTTCATAGTTTCTAGAGAGTAGAAATTGAAAGTTTCATTGGAATTTAAATTTTTACTAAAAATAATTTTTATAATCAAACTTAGTAACTTAGGCCTATTTAATTTAATGTTCAAAAATATTTTTTAATTACTTTATTAATTTTATTAATTTAATTTTTTTTTAGTATTTTAATATTGAATAAGATTATTTCATGATAGATAATTTTATCACTAAAATTAGTTAGAATGAGTTATAATAAAGTTTGAAAGTGTTAATAGAGCACCAGTTGAAGTGGAGTCTCCCCTATTTCTTTCATTATAACTTTAAAAACTTGCTGCAATACTTAAATATGAAAAAAAGTTAAAAATTTGATAAATATATTCTGAAGACTTTGGATTACGTTTCCATTCTAAGTTATTTTAATTACAATATATCAAGGATTTTTCTTTCTTTTGTTTACAGGGTATTAATTATTTGGGATATATTTTAATTAAAATTTATTCATTAAAATGGATGTAAAATCTGAAATTGAAATTAAAGATGAAGAATTAGACTTAGAATACAACTCTTATCAACATGATCCTCAGGTGGGTTAGCTATATATATATATATATATATATATATATATATATATATATATATATATATATATATATATATAATATATATATAATATTATATATATATATATATATATATATATATATATATATATATATATATATATATATATATATATATATATATACTAGATATATATATATATATATATATAATAATATATATATATATATATATATAACTAATATATATATATATAGATATTTATAATATATATAATATATATATATATATATATATATATATATATACCGGTATATATATATATATATATATATATATATATATATATATATATATATATATATATATATATATATATATATATATATATATATATATATATTATATATAGTATTATTCTATATTTGAATCGGTGTATATTTTCTGAAAAAAATTTCTAAGTTCAAAAATTTCTAAGTCCAGAAAAGTTAAGTTAAGTTTTTTAAGAAAATTGTTTAGTGGCAAGATTCTGGCATAATTACAGAAGCTTGCCACTAAGAATTTTCTTAAAAAAATTTACTTAACTCAACTTTTCTGAACTTAGAAATTTTATTAGAAAATATACACCGATTCAAATATAGAATTTTCCCATATATATATATATATATATATATATATATATATATATATATATATATATATATATATATATATATATATATATATATATATTTATATAATTTCTTAATTACTCGTGTTGAAATTTAGAATTTTTGCAAATTTCATAATGTAACAATAATATTCTCTTATTTTTTTGCGAAAGTTGGTCAAATAAATGAAATTATTACATAATAAATATATAAGATTATGTAAAATTGAAAAGAAAAAGGAAAGAATAGCCACTATTTAAATAACGCTTTTAACACATTAAAAATAGGACTAATCTGTGCCCAAAGCAAATGGCGGATATCATATCATAGTGAATTTAGAGTATAAAATTATTTATAAATACTGTTTAAAAATAAAAATGTTTAAATACTATACATAATAAATATTATTTTATAACTGATTGTTTTTGTTTGTTTTTTTCTAGGTTGCATGTTGCTTGACTTATGCTTAAGAAGATCCTGGCCTGTTTTATTGTTTTCTTTGGGGGCTTTGCTCGTGTCTTGCACGCAAGTTTTTTTGTTATCATATTGTTTTTTTTGTATTACATATATTTTCTTTCTGTCTACAGGTAACATCCTGTGGATGATTTATTTCCTTTCGTCATTAAATGTAAATGTGTTACCCCTCCCTCTGGATGTGTACCCGTAAATGACCCGTGGTAGTTAGTTCTTAGGTGCGCACTGTGTAGGTCTGACTAGTGATCAGGGTAGTAGGGTGAGATCCTTTGGTTGGTGTAGCTGAGAGTAGCATACCCAACAGATAGTTTTAAGTAATAGGTATCAGTTTGGTTACCTACGAAAAAAGTACGTTTTTCTTTACATTTTTCAACATCTTAAATCAAGGAAGGAACAACAGGGTGAGTTGATTGTATTTGGTTTTGTTTTACGTTAGGCCACCATTGAGTAATTTTCTCAGTGGTAGCAGAGCGTAGTTCGAAGGACGGCTCTGGGTGAGGTGTGTGAATTGGTGTAGTAGTGGAGTTGTGGTCTTGTTGGTTTTGTAGTACAGGTGTTGGTAAGGTGATAAGATGGGTAAGGATGATAAGGATGGTGGTAGTGGGAAGGATGGTGGTAGTGGGAGTGGTAGTGAAAGGAAGGTGGAAGTATTGAAGAGGGAACGTAGATCTTGCCCTGTGTTTAAAGGCGATATGTCTGCAGATGAGTATGATGTGTGGAAGAGTAAAGTGAAGTTGTGGTTCAAGTTGTATGGTGAGGAGTTTGAACAACCGGCTGGTGAGATTTTGTTTGGTTTAGGACCAAAGGCTTATGAGTGTGTGTGGATGGTAGACTGGGAGGCATTAGGCAAGCAAGAAGGTGTTGATGAAATATTACGAAGGTTGGATGAACGGTTTGCGAAAGAGAAACAAAGGGATCGTTATGATAAGTTATGTGAGTTTTTTTATATCAAAAGAAAGAAAGATGAAACGATGAGGGAATATGTAAATAGGTATGAAGTGATTGAGAGAAAGTGTAAGATAGTTGGTAAGGTTGATTTAGGTGAAGATATGAAATGCGTTCACCTATTGGAAGGAGCAGATGTGAGTGATAATCAGAGGCAAATGGTGTTGGCCTATTGTGGGAAAGAGGAGTGGGTGTTTCGTACTTTTCGAGATGCATTAATTAATATATGTGAAGGTTTTGGTAAGAAAGCAGGGAATAAATGTGAGGTACCATGTGAGGGGGCTGTAGGTGGTGAAAATGTTAGTAGTTGGTATGGTACTCAAGGAAATCAGAGGTATGCTGAAGGGACTCAGAGAGTTGGGCCCAGAGGTGGTGAATGGGGTGATGGTCAATTGTTGAATGCTAAAGACAGGTTTGGTAAGGTGACTGAGTGTAATTTGTGTGGTTCGAGGTACCACTACGCATTTAAGTGTCCAAAAAGAGGTATGTATGGGGAACAAAGAGAAGAAGGTAGAGGTGTAGGTAGGGGACAACCAGTACAGGGTAATGGTGATAGAGGTGAGAGAGTAGACGTGGCTGCTCCAACAGGAGGTAGAAGGAATAATGTGTATTTGGGAAGTGAAGGTTATGATAATCGAAAGAGGTGTGACTTTTGCAGGTCAGATAGGCATTTGTGGAGAAATTGTGATGTCTATAAGGATTATGATGAGGTGTGTAAGCGGAGTGAGGTTCAGAGGAGTTCAGAGGGAGGGGTGAAGAAGGAAGAAAGGAAGGTGAGTGCAGGTAGGGGAAGTCGTTTGGTACACCTGGCAGGTGTGGGTGTGACTGGTGTGAATCAAGGAGGGTATGGAAGAGGTATGAGTAGGTATAGTGGTGGTAGTGATATGAGTATTTGTGACAGTAAGAAGGAATATGAAGAGATGTGTGAAATACTGGATACTGGTGTGAAGAACGATAGATTGTGCTATACGTTATCAGAGGTTGTAGAAAGGTCAAGAGGGTCAGAGATGGTAGAAGGGAGTGTGGTAAGTGATCGTAAGGGTGGTGATGGAGAGGTGTCGCAGATGGAGAATGAGATGAGTAGTAAGGTGAAGGTGTTGAAAGTGAATGAAGGGTGTGGTGAGGTATCAAAGGGAGCAAGGAAGAAAGAACAAGTGAAACGTAGGTGTAAGGTTGATAAGCGTAGTGCGGAAGTGAAAGAATTCATGAGAAGAAGAAAAGGTGAGAATTATCTGGATTGGAAAGAAAGATGTTGGGATTATTTTTCGAGTACAAGTGATAGTGAAAACGAAGGTGGAGAGAAGGTGAAAGAGAATCATGTTGTGTTGTTAAGAAGGTTGGGGTATATCCGTGACTCGGATATGTCTGATCCGGAGTGAGTGCGGTGTTTTGGAGTGGGGTCTGGTGGTGGGGTGAGGTGTTAGGTGTGGGTGTGTGGTGTGTTGGTAGGTGTGTTTTGAGTAGGTGTGGTTTGGGGTTAGGTGTGTTGGGTCAAGAAAGTAAGGTGGTGTGAAAACGGTTTTACACAAGTGAAAGAGGGGAGGAGAAAGGTATAAGAGTGATTGTTTTTGTTTGTTTTTTTCTAGGTTGCATGTTGCTTGACTTATGCTTAAGAAGATCCTGGCCTGTTTTATTGTTTTCTTTGGAGGCTTTGCTCGTGTCTTGCACGCAAGTTTTTTTGTTATCATATTGTTTTTTTTGTTATTACATTATAGATTTTCTTTCTGTCTACAGAGGTACAACCTGAGATGATTTATTTCACTTTCCGTCATTAAATGTAAATGTGTTACCCCTCCCTCTGGATGTGTACCCGTAAATGACCCGTGGTAGTTAGTTCTTAGGTGCGCACTGTGTAGGTCTGA
>JABUQX010091239.1:42500-61345 GCA_015478945.1 Trachelipus rathkii
TCATAATCATTTCTTCATTACTGTCAACGTTCTGGAGATTTTCGAAGTGTTCTTTCCACACTCTTCTCACGTCCATTTCATCAGTCACCAAAGTACCATCCCTATTCATTATTCTATTTAGATTCCCCATACTCTTTTTCTTAACCTTTCCTATTCCGTCCAGAAGAGCATTCTATTCAGGGTTGGCAAAAAAACATGGATTTTTGTCTTTTGGGCTAAGGTTAATTGGCTATTTGACCCTTATAATTTTTCATATAAGGGTCAAATAGCCAATTAACGATAGCCAAAAAGCCAAAAATCAATGGCTTTTTGCCAACCCTGATTCTATTCCCTTGTGAGCCCTATTCATCCTCCTTCCAAACTGCTCATTAACCTCGTTTACCCACTTATATAAGCAAAGTCTTCCTTTTTCAACCTTCTTATATATTTTTCCATACACCTTTCTATCGAGATCTCATCATTGGCTTTTAACACATTTAACCATGCCTCTTTTTTTTACTTTTAGTAGCATGCATCACCTCTTTATTCCACCACTCACTGGTGACATTCTTCCTACTTTGGCACATCCATATATATATATATATATATATATATATATATATATATTATATTATATAATATATATATATTATAACAAGTATAAAAAATATATACTCAAAGATATATAATATATATATATATATATTATATATATATATATATATATATCATATATATTTATATATATATATATATATATATATATATATATATATATATATATATATATATATATACTGCTCTTACATCGTAGTTCAACCCCACGATCATTTCCTATAATAAGTGAGTAATACGAAGAAATTCCGCAACAGCAACCGATCGGGACATGGATCCACAACTGAGGCGATGCTGTTAGTTCAATAATAAATGTTCTACGGTTTCGTGAAAGCGAAATGGACATCTCGGGAAGTACAGATTTCGGGTTCGGTTAAAACTATGTTTGCTTTCCTGGGAGAGATTAGGTCCGGTGTCTTATCTTCCAAGCAGACTTCCGGAGGGGGCACTCAGTAGATCGTGTATTGGGGTGGTATTAAAGATCCGTGGGTTATTTCTGTGTGTAGGTGTTTTATTTTAAAAGTGTTAGATGGTGGGGTGGAAGTTTAAAAAGCATGAGCAGTGTGCCGGGTGAGTACGAGCCGGTGTGTTAAGTAGTGAAAGATGAAACGGGTGCTCGGGTGCCATGGTTTTGCTATAAAACTGAGAGCTTAGCTTATCAAAAAATTCTCTCAAAGGAAGTACTATGATTTCTGGTTGGAGGTGAGTTACTGAAATTGCTGGGAAAATGTAATTTTTTTTAATGAATTTGCATAACTATTATACTGCTAATAAGTGAAAAAAAATAACTTTCAAGCTTAGATAAAAAAGTTAAATTTAAATCAATTACCATTTTAGTACCCTACTTATGAAAGATACGTTATTATCAAAGCACGCTATAAGGAAATCCCTCCTCATCTGCGACTACTTACCTGGTGTAGTTGTGTTATGGCCTGGAATGACGATGACACGAACTTGGATCTGTGAAGATATGCTTCCTCAAGAGCAATCTGCAGTTTGTTGGTGAGGCTTTCCAACACCTCCTGCTGGTTGAACCACCAATTCTCTGCTTGCCTATGATGAAAAATCGAAAGATATACGAATATGAACTTAAAATCTAAGCAAATATTATTAATTTCCAAATTTTATTTTCTACTACTTTTTTAAATACTAAACGGTAAACTTCTAATAAAATATAAAACATTTCAGAAAAAAAAATTCTCAAGGTTTTCAAAAATTTTCAAATAAATCACATAATTATTTTAAAAAAGCATATCAAATGATTAGGCTATCCAGAAGAAGCTAAAGAACTACTGTTATAAACCTACAAAAGTTTTAAAAATTACAAATTAAAAAAATATTACTACAAGAAAATTGCTGTTAAAGGAAAATAAAAGATAAATCTAAAAATTTGAAAAACTACATATGAAATAATAAGCTGACCTTTCTATGTCTGGACTCTCCTGTTTAGTTTCAACAACGACAGCAAGACCTAATTTGGTTTGATACAGAGTCGAAGGGCGTCGTTCCTCTTTTCGATCTTCTTCCATTCCAGCAAAACCAAATGACTCAAGAGAGGTGGCAACATTTCTCAAGAATCTCCTCTGCAAACTACTTAAACTACCAGAGCTTTTACTTAAACTACTTCCAGAACCTGAAAAAAAATAATTATCAAAACTAATAATATTTCGTATCCGGTATCGATCACTTAATTACTGAAAACATACTATATCAAGGTAATCAGCGATAGTTTTTTCTAGGGATGTACCGATAAGTTAATAAGTCTATTATCGATTAACCAGCCGATAACTATCAATATACTGTGTGTGTGTGGTTTAAATGTTGTGCAGGCTATGAAGAATACAGAGAAGAAATATTGTAAAACACTTTCATCACTCGACTTTCTTGATTTACAAATTGATATAATTACATGATCAGCTAGATTTAAACTAAAAATGCAAAATTAATTCAGGTTATGTTTACGTATCGGGAATCAACATACTACATGCTGGAAAGAAATATTGAATAAGGAAAAGCTCTTCTTACATATGCTATAGGTACTAACACTGCTACGGTAAGCTCTTATCTGAGGGATATTGAAAGAAAAATAAAGAAACTTTCAATAAATAACATTTAAAAAAGTTTTTTATGGAAGCAAGCAAAAGAGAGAGGTCACTTCTTTAATAAATATCACAAAAATTAAAATAATAAATTCATATTTTTCAAAAGCAATGACAAGTAGTAACCGGTGAAATTCATACTATAGTTGAAGAACTTAATTCTTCAATTGAGAAATGAATTGCAACATATTTGGAAAACAAATCTTTGTGCCGGTCTTCTTTACTAGATCCTATATTAAAAATCAAATTTCTGAGAACTGATATGGAAGACAAAATAAAAGAAATTGAGATTAGAAATATTGTAAAACACTTGGACATGAGAACATTAGAAATTCTGAAAACGCATAAACTTGGAGAAGTTTGAACATAGATATTCTAGCCAATTTTGGTTATAATCAAAAATCTGCAAGTTCAACAACGGCATTCTCAAACTTATTTTGCGAATCAGCTTTTGGGATAAGAGATAGTAATAAGACCACAAGGAAATTAGAATAAAATGAAAAGAACAAACAGACATTACTTTTTCCCTACAAGAGAGTTGCAGAATTATTAAAATTTACAATTATTAACAAGAAATTATGACCCATTTGTGTAGCGGAAAAAATCATAAATATTTTCTCTTTTAAACAAGTTAGCTTTGAAATATTCCAATGTATTAGCTTTCTTTTTAGTACAGGAGGTTATATATATATATATATATTTAGTATATATATATTATATATGATATATATATATATATATATTATATAATATATTATATATATATATAATATATATTTTATATTATATATATATATTTATATATTAAATATATATATAATATTATATATATATATATATAATATATATTAGGGGATGTGCCGAATAGTGAAAAGCCGAATACCGATATTCGGCTAAAAGAATTCGGCGAATCGAATATTCGGCCGAATAATCACTTAGCTATTCGGCCGAATAGTTATTTCAAAGTTCGGTCATCCATTTAGGGAAAAATAAAGAAAACTTACACTGTCACAAAAAAAGGTGAATTTTTCTTGGATGGACTTTTGTTGCAGATATATAGTAATTCGGAGGTGCTGATTTCCATAATATATTCTCAGGGATTTGATTGTATCACATCCGTTTTTTGTGCATCAATGGATCCCTATTTTTTTGCATATTCCCTGGAATGAACAAATTCAGTGTGCGCACTACGTAGGCTGTATAGACGTTACGCTTCCGCATATATCTACAGTATCAGCAAGTTTACTGCGGTCGATATTCGGGAAGCCATGTGGTAACTTTAGCACGTCTACATGTATGGATGCCAATGACCTGGATATGTCTATCATCCATCTGAAAAACAGTTGGATGGTCCGTCATTGTTCACCCCGGGTGAACTGAACGATCTTGTAGAGAGTTGTATTGCCGAAGTTGTCCTGAGCTATTGGCTTCGTTCGAGGTTGCATGAAAATGACTACTGGACCATGGCAAAGAGTAACATTTTTCGTAACAGAGAAGCAGAGCTGCGGAGGCTCTTCCAGTCAGAGGGTAAACCTTGTGTATTGCAGTGAAGTTGCAGGCCTACTACTCACTATGGGACTCCCAGCATACAATGCAGGTGAGTGGCGACGTTTATTGACACTTCCAAGAGCAGTTTTAAAGTGTGTGTGTTACACAACGGCAAACAGGTATGCTTCGGTTCCAGTAGGGTACTCGGGGAACGGATGAGAGAGGAGTATGCAAAAATCAAAACAGTTTTGGAGAGGCTACAAAATCAGGTACATGATGGTAAATATGCGTCGACCTTCAAAATGGTAAACATTTTGCTCGGTCAGCAAGCAGGTTTACAAATTCCTGCTTCTGTGCTTATTGGGACAGCCGGGGCGGCAAGGATCTACTGGACCAAAAGAGATGGCCACCGAGGGAAACCTTGACGCCAGTTGACAGGAACATCGTACGCGAACCACTTGTACAGAGAGAAACATCATCTTACCTCCTACTACACAATAAACTTTGTTTTGGATGAAACAATTTGTGAAGGCCCTTGACCATGATGGTGAATGCTTCCGCAATATATGCTCAACGTTTCTGGTCTGAGTGACGAGAAGAGAAAAGCTGGGATATTTGATGGCCCACAAATACGGACACTCCTCCGTGAAGCTGCCTTTGCTACACAACAATGACTGTGTTAGAAGCAAGAGCGTGGAATGCCTTTTCAGGATGTAGCACAGTATTTTCTGGGGAACAGGAAAGCCGAGAGCCACTAACATTGTACAGGAACGGCTAGACAGTTTTCATTCTCATGGATTGTAGAATGAGTATAAATTTGCACTACTTACATTCTCACCTAAAATTTCCGGATAACCTAGGCGATTTTAGTGATGAGCAGGGTGAACGCTTCCATCAAGATCTAAGTTCATGGAAGGACGTTAACAGGGCAAGTGGGATATCAATATGACGGCCGACTATTGTTTGAGCTTGATGAGGGATGGGGGATATTCCAGACGCTATGCACGGTAGATCGTCTACGAAGAGAAAGTTACTACCATCGTAGGTATGTTTACATTAACTAAACCCATTCCTTCTATTACATTCATTGTTGTCCCATATTACTCCTTATTCATAGTTGTATTATATGTTTAACATATATCTATCAAAGAAATGTATCATATCATTGCGATTTTGTTTCTCTCGACCTTATATATCTAGTATATATATATATTTATACGAGGGAGAGTACACGCACACTCGAACGATGAAATTACCCGTCCCATTTTTAATGGTAGCGCCCTTTCTCTTTTGCCGTTCATAAATTCTCACAACACTCATCCTCCAGGCAACATATTACTACCCACCATTTATCACATATCAAATACACATGATTAAAGTACACATCCCCACTTACTGATAACACCTTCAGACAATCCCTACTACTCCATATCCTGTGTGCCGGGGAGAAAGAATTTCCACATCGTAATGTCCTGCGTGTCGTAGAAGTCGACAAGGGGCGGTGGTAGTTGGGTTGGCTGCTACTACTATTATTTGCCAGGAATGCTAATGCAGGCCTCGGAGAAGGTCGTGATCGCCGGTAACGACCTTCTAACTTTCGGCGAAATTGTACTGAATCGTATGGGTACATGGATGTCAGAGGAATAAATGTTGAGGAGAGAGGAGAGAGGTGATGGATGTATTTAGAAAGGGCAAAATTGATTTGCTCGCTGTGAAACAAAGATGAAAGGAAAAGGTGCAAATTAAGTGGTGTATGTGAATGTGTGCGTGCTGGTGTGGAAGAGAATGAGAGAGGAAGAGAAGGAGTTGGAATTTTTGATGAGTGACCTGTGGTATGAAGCTATGGTGACTTTGATTGTGTGAGTCCTAGAATTCTACTGTAAATTTAAGTTTGAAAGGTCAAGGTATGTGTGGTGTGACGTATGGTCCCATCTGAGGGAAAAGTTGAAGAGGAGTACGATTTTTTTGGGATAATCTGAATGATGTTTTTTGGATGGGGTGAGTAGGCGCTTCCAGATTGATAGTTTTGGGGGACCTGAATGGTTGGATGGGTGATCAAAAAAAAAAAGGATGGTATTACAGGTGGTTTTGGGGTGGCGGGAGATAATGAGAATGGTAGGAAGGATTGTCTTCTGTGAAGGAAAGAGGTTGTGTGTAAGTAATACTTTCTTTAACAAACACAAGAGTATCCATAAGGATACTAGAGTTGGTGTAGGTAGGAGATGGTATCGAGTGAAAAGTATGATTGATTTTGTGTTTGGTGAAGAAGGAGATGTTGAGTATGTGTTGGATGTTTAAATCAGTGAGGGGTTTAGAATGGGATTATCGATCATTAATGTTGTTCTATGTAAAATAAGTTAGTGGGGGCTTGGATGGAGCAGGAAGGTGATACGAAAGGAAGTAGGTTAAAATTTAAAAGGAAAAAAGTTGGGGAAAAAGAAAAGTTTAAAAGTTTTTGTTTTTGGGCAAAAAAGATAATAGGATAAGTATGTTAAGGCGCTCGCTAGTAAAACGGTTTAATGTGAACAAGTTGAAACTGAGCAAATCTGGAAGCGAATGAAGGAAGCAATTGTTAGTAGTGCAAAGGAATGTGTGGATGCGCTAACAGTAGGAAGTAAAGAATGTTAAAGGCAGGTGGAATAAGAGGTGATGAAACAGCGGTTAAAGGTAAAAAAGAGCGTGGTTGAATGTACTAAAGGCAAATGATGAGATTCAAAAGAAAGATGCTTGGAATTAATATAAAGCGAGGAAAAAAGAAAAACTAAAAGGTGTATACGTAGGAGAAAACAAGAAGGTAAAGAACAGTTTGGAAGAGGATTGAATGAGGACATACAGGAATAGGACGCTCTTTCTGGAAGGAAGCGCGAAAGGTAAGAATGAGAATAAGGGGAACTCTGTTAGAATAATGAATAGGGATGGTGCTTTGTAACTGATAAATGGATGTGAGGGGAGTGGGTGGAAAGAACACTTCGAAATTTGCACAATATTAACAGTAAATGATGAAGGTGTTAGTGAATTGTGGCGGTTTTGATGGTGCAAAGAGGAATAGGTATTTTGGGGATGAAGGCATTAGTAAGGGGGAGGTAATGGGTAGGGTGAGAGAAAGTTGAGAATGGTAAATCTGCCCAGGTATAGATGAAATTACTAGTGAAATGATAAGAGCGGAGGAGAGATGGTGATTGGATTGGATTTGGAAGTTGTGTAATAAAGGGTTTATGGAGGGTATAGTTCCAAGGGATTGGAGAAGAGCGGTAATAGTACCCTTGTATAAGGGTAAGGAGAAAAGGGGAACTGTAAAAGAAATTATAGGAGGAATAAGTTTATTGAGGTGTTTGTACGGGAAGGTATAGCTGGTATTTTGGTCGAAAGAGTGCGTCGAGATGACTGAGGGACTGATTGGTGAAAACCAAGGTGCGTTTTAGGAGTGTGGTAGAGGATGTGTGGAATCAAATCTTTACATTGAAACAAATTGATTGAGAAAAAATGAGGGAGAAGAAGAATAAAAATTGTATTTAGGTTTTATGGATTTGCAACAGGCGTATGATAGAGTTATAGGGAGCGTTATGGCTGGTGTTAGTGATATAATGGTGTTGGTGGTAGCTTCTGAATGGAATCAAACCAAAGTATGTAACACGATAGTGAAGCGTGTGTAAGAATAAATGGTGTCAATGGTGATTATTTTAGGATTAATAGCGGAGTAAGTGGCTTCAAACTCTATCCCCCTTTGGTTATTCAAATTTGTTATGGATGGGTTTATGAAAGAATTTTGAGGTGGGGATGGCAGGAAATGGTGTTAGAATGTGGAGAATGGAAGAGAGAGTGGAGGTGCCCTACCTATTATATGGGGAATGATTTTGTTCTGTGTGGCGAATCTGAAGAGAGTTTGAGAGGATTGATAGAGAGATTTGGCAGGGTGTGTGAAAAGGAGGGGCTTGAAAGTGTAAACGTGGATAGAGTAAGGTTATGGTTGTGAGTGAGGAACTCTCAGTGTGAATTATGTTAGATGGTGAGGCAGCTAGAACAAGTGTCTGAGTTTAACTATTTAGGGTATATGTTGGACAATGAAGAAGGGGACGGACGATGCAGAGTGTAAGTAGGAAAGTTGTGTGAATGGCAGGAAAGGTGGCTGGTGGCAATTAAATCGTTTGGTGGATGATAAGGGACTAAGTCTTGAGTGGTCTAGGGTCTTACCATGAGTATGCTTGTTTACTGTGTTATTGTATGGTAGTGAGACTGTGGTCTGGAATAAGAGTAATGATCTAAAGTTCAATGTGTTCACGTGGACAATTTATGGGGTGTGCTAGGTGTGAGAAGAATTTGATAAAATGAGGAATGACGTAATTAGAGATAGTGGTGTGGTGTGGAAAGGGGTAAATGAGAGAATAAATAGTACGTTGAGACTGTTTGGTCATGTGAAAGGTGAATATAGTAGGTTGGTTAACGCGGATGTTTAGCTGGTGAGTGTGGTTGGGAACCGACCGGCTGGAGACCGAAGAGAGTGGATTGAGTCGGTGAAACGAATGTCTGAGGAGAGAAATGTGAGTTTGGCAGAGGCGGAAAAAAGTGCATGATAGGAGAGAATGGCGGGGTTTTTGTATGGGTATGGTTGTGGCCACTTGGGCCAGGGGATGAACCTTACATTGACGATTTACCCATGTGAGGGTCCGTCGCGGTCCCATGATGCTCTAGGGGGTTTTTCTGTCTGTGACGAAAGCTCTCCTAATTAATGGTACAGGAGGGGGCGGTAAGAGCTGGGCTTTCTTTTCGACGTTTGTCTTGTTCTCCTACTGCTTTTCTTTTCCGATGCTTGTACAGCACCTTACCCCAATCTTGGGGCAAAGAGGAAGGTGAAGAAAGAAGAAAGAAATATATATATATATATATATATATATATATATATTATATATATTTTAGATATTACACTATATATACTATATTTTTATATAATATATATATATATATATATATATATATATATTATATAATATATATATATATATATAATATATTTAATTATATATTTTATAATTATATAATATATCCAATAATCTGATACCTCTTGAAAAGGTAAAAATCATAAAATTTACAAATCTGTGTTACACACACTATCTCACAAATGCGATGTGATATGCAAAACCGATTACATTTTGAATCAGCACATCAAATAATCAATTGCGAAACCCCGTCCAAGAAATCTTAAATTTACAAGTGTTATATACAAAGTTCTTAAAAACAGTAAATGTTTATTTAACTGTAGCAAACAAATCAAATATTAAAAATAATTAAATGTAAATTGAAAAGTTTCGTAGTTAAAGATATTAAACTAAACTTCATTTGAATAAGCTCTAAGGTTAAATGACAGAACATTAGCAGTTCTCCATTTTCAGGGGATAACCTATTTCTTGTGGCTTCATAAATATTTCCTGTTCTAAATATTCTTTCACTTTCGACTGTAAGTATAACAATGTAGGTAGGATTTGTATTTTAAGTATAGAAGCCCTCAATTCCCATGGAATTTAACCAGTTTCTGATTATTTTATTCTACATTATTGAAACTTAATTATTTGTTTATTTGAATAATAAACTTTTGTGTCGCAGGAGACTAGTAGTCAAATCGTTGAGTCTTTCCTTTCTTTTTCTCTGTATGACGATTTTGATGGCACAATTTCTTAAAACAATCAATTAAAGAAGTGTAAAATGGAACCTTCAGCTTCACTTTCCCCACTACGTGAATCATCGTCAGCGAAGAGTCAGGAGCTAAAATTTCATGCATTTCTCTCCATGCCTCAACGTCATATTTTTTACTGATTCATCTGATTCATGTTGAAAATTAGCTTGAATCGCAGGTCTAAGAAAGTAGCTACAACCAAGATTTATCACATAGAAACTTAGAAAGTTTTTTTTTCTACTGATTTCTCCTCAACGAGTGTAATTATTCCACTGAAGCTTTTGCCTTTAATTGCCTTATTTAATACGATTTATTGCTATGGAAGGAATACACTTGGGCGACTTTGTTAACTTCACGTTTTAAGTGCTTGTTTTTTTTAGTGATGTTGTCAAATTGGTTCAAGTAAATGGAATAATTTTTGCCATTGAAAATCAGTCACATTTTCTGATTGCATTCAGCAGCATCATAATGGATAGGGGATTTTTGTTCAACCACAATCTTTTAAGCATAATCATAAGTTAGTTCCAGAAGTGTAGAACACGTCTTGAACTTAATTTAATGCTGTTTGAAACATTCAGCTGGCATCTGTAAAGTTTTACAGCTTTGCAGCTGCCGTTGCTGAATGGAGAAAATGAGAGGATATGCTTCTGCAAGTAAATAAAATATCTTTAAACAGACTTCTGACATAATATTGAATCGTGAATTCATAGTTGCAACATGTGAATAAAACATGAAATTGATGGCAAGCCACTCTCCCTTATACCAGCTACCATGTTTGGTCCATTATCCGTATCAAAATGAATTCTATTTTTTGAATATTGAAAAATGTCAAATATGATCTGACAAATGACAAAGATTTTTGCCATATTGGCTACAAAATTTGGCTATATTTATTTTTTGGAAAATAAGTTCTAAAATTTCAATTTTAATTGAAATAACTTCTTATGTTGACGTAATTTATTGTTATAAAGCTCAATATTCGGCCGAAATAGTTCGGCCAAAAGCCGAATACCGATTTTCGGTATTTTGGGCCGAAATAGGCCGAAATACGAACATACTTACTGAATATTGGCACATCCCTAATATAATATATATATAAAATATATCGTTTCTATAAATATATATATATATATATTCTTATGTTTTATATATATTTTTATATATATATATAAATAAAATTTAATGTATTAGTATCATGGGTATTTCAGCGAGTGATAGTTGTGGTTTCGTAACAGACGGAGAAGATGGGGTTAATGAAGAGAGGCAGATTGTAAAATAGTTTATTTGTTTAGTGGGTCTGACCAAAGTCAGGCTGTAGAGTAGATGTAGATTTAAGTTTTAGTAATTATTGTGTATAATGTATCTAATGTATATTCTTTCTTCTATTACAGTAGTTAAGTTTAATTATGGATAATAATCAATAGTGTTAAAAAGTGGAAAAGTGGAGGTTCCATAGTGAAATAGTGGAAGGTCAGATAACGTGTGGTGAAGGCTACAGTGAAGGGTAGGAATAGAAAGTGGTTTGTTTTGGTGACAATTAGTGATAGGTAAAGTCGTGTGTATTAAGTTAGTGGTGGAGGTACTCCTATATTTAGGGTTACCTTTATACCTAGTTGATAGCTGATGCATCAGGTATTAACGGGTGTGTTGTAGACAAATAGTTAAGTTTTCAGTACCAATTAGATAGTAAGTTATCTAACTGTAGAGAGTAAGTTTTTTGTTTTTTGTTGCCTTACAAACATAAGTTTTCCAACCTTTAATTCGCCTTCAACAACATTCTGCAAGCAAGTTCTTCATCTATATGTAAGTGTTTATTTTGTCTTCTGTTACCATTTTTAATCAGTGGTAGCAGAGCGTAGTTCGTTTCTTTCTGGGAGTAGTGGTGTGCTCTGTTGACGGTAGCATAGTGTATGGTGAAGAACTTGGTAGAATACGTAGATTTGTGTAGTAGAACCTTGTCTGCTTTAGGGTGTGTGTAGTGGTGAAGTGAAAGATGGATAAGAAAGGTGATGGTAGTGATACTGATGGTGAAAAGAAAGTGGAAGTGGTTGTAGAAAAGAGGGTGCGTAGAGCATGTCCCGAGTTTAAAGGAGATTTGAATGCAGACGAGTATGATGTGTGGAAGAGTAAAGTAAAGTTGTGGTTTAAGATTTGTGGTGAGGAGTTTGAACAACCTGCAGGTGAGCTTCTGTTCAGTTTGGGTGCAAAGGCTTATGAGTGTGTGTGGACGGTGGATTGGGAGTCATTAGGTAAAAAGGAAGGAGTAGATGAAATATTACGTAAGTTGGATGAAAGGTATGCGAAAGAGAAACAAAGGGATAGGTACGACAAATTATGTGAGTACTTCTATATTAAAAGAAAGAAGGATGAATCAATGAGGGAATATGCGAACAGATATGAGGTGATTGAGAGAAGGTGTAAGATGGTTGGTAAAGTGGATTTAGGAGAAGATATGAAATGTGTGCATCTATTGGAAGGAGCAGAGGTGAGTGACAGTCAAAGACAAATGGTTTTGGCTTATTGTGGAAAAGATGAGTGGGTGTTTCGTAACTTTCGAGATGCGTTGATAAACATATGTGAGGGTTTTGGAAAGAAAGTAGAGAACCGAGGTGCTGGTAACGAAGTGAGTGAGAGTAGTTGGTATTCAAGTAACCAGATGTCTATGAATGGGCTCAGAAGTGAGGAGTGGTTTTGTGGTCAGTTGTTGAATGTGAGAGATAAGGAGGGTAGAGTGAGTGAGTGTAACATATGTAGGTCTAAATACCACTACGCCTATAAGTGTCCATCTAGGGGTAGAGGTGGGTATGGTGGTGGCGAACGGAGAGGAAGAGGTAATGGTGGTGTTGGTATAGGTAGAAGACAACAAGTACGTAGTTGTAGTGATAAGGTAGTAGATAGTGTAGAAAGTAGTAAAACTGCAGTTGGCGGTAATAATGTTGTTGTTGAAAGTAGTATGTTTTATGGTGGAGGAGGAATGAACAGTTGTGAGGAGAGTGAATGGAGGAGAAAGAGAGATTGTGATGTGTCTGGTGATTATGGTGAGTTGTGCGTTAAGAAGAAAGGAGTTACCAGTGGTGTGAATAAAGTGGAAGTAGTGAGTAATACAGTAAGTAGTGGTAAGAACACGTACGATGAGGATGAGACTATTGAAGAAGAATTTGCTAGTATCTGTAGGATAATAGGGGGAAATCCCTTCATGTGTGGCAGTGAGACTGACAATGATGAAGAAAAAAAGGAGAACAAGCGTATGGGAGAAAGTGGTGAAAGAGTTGTTGTTCCGGTAAGAGTGTGGACAGGTGATGAGGAAGATGATGTAGATGTAGAGAAAAATGTGAAGACAAAGGTTGGTGTTAATAGCTTTGTGAGTAATGAAAACGTGAAAGTAGACGTAGAAAGTGAAGTGGGTGTTGTAGACGGGGAAGTGAAGTGTAGTGAATCAGAAGTAGTGAAGTGTAGTGATTCAGAAGTAGACGTAAAAAGTGAAGTGATAGTTGCAGATGGGGAAGTGAAGTGTAGTGATTCAGAAATAGTTAAACAGTGTACAGATGTAAAAGTAAAAAAAAAAAGAAAAAAAAATGAAAGAAACTGGGTAAAGAGTTGGAAGAAAACGAGTACAGCCAGTGCTAAACGACAAAATGTAAATGAAGAATGGGTGAGACGTAAAGAGGGTGAGCTTTATATGGAGTGGTTGTATAGAGTTTTTGAGCATTTTTCTAGTTATGAAAGTGAAGGGGTAGTGTTAGAAATGTTTTTGTTGAAGTATGGGTATGATCAGGAACCAGATGTGTCTGATCTAGAGTGAAGTATGTGAGTTAGTTTTAGTGTTTGTCTTGTATGTAGTAGTAGTAGTAATAGTAATAGTAGGGGTAGTAGAAGTGGTAGCAGTAGAGTTGGAGCAGTTAGGTTTATTTTGTAGGTGTGGTGGTTTGGTGTTGGGGTGTAATTTTGGTGCAGTGTTTGTGTAGGTGTAGAGTTTTGGACAAGTGAAAGGTGGGGAGAGAAGAGTATAAGATTGATAAAATTTATGTATTATGTATCATGTATTTCAGGAGTGATAGTTGTGGTTTCGTAACAGACGGAGAAGATGGGGTTAATGAAGAGAGGCAGATTGTAAAATAGTTTATTTGTTTAGTGGGTCTGACCAAAGTCAGGCTGTAGAGTAGATGTAGATTTAAGTTTTAGTAATTATTGTGTATAATGTATCTAATGTATATTCTTTCTTCTATTACAGTAGTTAAGTTTAATTATGGATAATAATCAATAGTGTTAAAAAGTGGAAAAGTGGAGGTTCCATAGTGAAATAGTGGAAGGTCAGATAACGTGTGGTGAAGGCTACAGTGAAGGGTAGGAATAGAAAGTGGTTTGTTTTGGTGACAATTAGTGATAGGTAAAGTCGTGTGTATTAAGTTAGTGGTGGAGGTACTCCTATATTTAGGGTTACCTTTATACCTAGTTGATAGCTGATGCATCAGGTATTAACGGGTGTGTTGTAGACAAATAGTTAAGTTTTCAGTACCAATTAGATAGTAAGTTATCTAACTGTAGAGAGTAAGTTTTTTGTTTTTTTGTTGCCTTACAAACATAAGTTTTCCAACCTTTAATTCGCCTTCAACAACATTCTGCAAGCAAGTTCTTCATCTATATGTAAGTGTTTATTTTGTCTTCTCTGTTACCATTTTAAATCAATAATAATAATAATAATAATAATAATAATAATAATAATAATAATAATAATAGTTGAGGGCATAGTTCCTAGTCCGAAGGATTGGAGGAGAGCAGCAATAGTACCTTTATATAAAGGTAAGGGAGATAAGGGCAACTGTATGAACTATAGGGGAATTAGTTTATTGAGTGTTATAGGGAAGATACTATGCTCATATTTGAAAGAGTGTGTTGAGTGACTGAAGGACTAACTGGCGAAGAACAAGGTGCATTTAGAAGTGATAGAGGATGTGCAGATCAAATTTTCACATTGAAACAAATGATTGAGAAAATGAGGGTTTAGGAACTTGCAACAGGCGTATGACAGGATTAATAGGGAAGCTTTGTGGCAGGTGTTAGTGATATATGGTGTTGGTGGTAGGCTTCTGAATGGAATCAAAATTATGTATGACGATAGTGAAGCGAGTGTAAGAAAAAGTGGAGTGGAAAGTGAATGGTTTAATATTAAAAGAGGAGCGAGGCAGGAATGTTTTATGTCTCCTTGGCTATTTAATTTGTATATGGATGGGGTAATGAAAGAATCTGAGATAGGGGTGGTAGGGGAAGGTGTTAGAATGATCGAAAATGGAAGAGACTGGAAAGAGCCCTGTTATCCCTACGGCGATGATTTGGTTATGTGTAGTGAATCTCAAAGAAGTTTGAGAGGATTGGTACGGGGGTTTGGCAGGGTATGTAAAAAGAGGGGTTCGAAAATAAATGTTGATAAGAATAAGATGGTGGTGAGTGAGGAGAGCCCGCGGTTGAAATCATGTTGGATGATGAGCAATTGGAACAAGTATCCGAGTCTAAATATTTAGTCTATATGTTGGATGAAAAGGGAACGAATGATGCAGTGTAGTAGGAAAGTTGTGAATGGTAGGAAGGTGGTTGATGCAATTAAATCCTTGGTAAATACATAGGGACTAAGTCTTGAGTGTGCTAGGGTTTTGTATAAGGAAATGTTAATACTGGTGTTAATGCATAGTAGAAAAATTATGGTGTGGAATAAGAGGTTATTCAATTTGTATATGGATGGGGTTAGGAAAGATGATGATTTGGTTTTGTGCCGTGAATCTGTAGAGTTTGAGAGGATTGGTTGAGAGATTTGGCAGGGTGTGTAAAAGGAGGGGTTTGAAAGTAAACGCAGATAAGAGTAAGGTTATGGTTGTGAGTGAGGACACTCCTCTGTGTGAAGTTATGCTAGATGGTGAGCAGATGGAACAAGTGTCTGAGTTTAAATATTTAGGATATATGAAAAGGGAACGGATGATGAAGAGTGTAGTAGGAAAGTTGTGAATGGCAGGAAGGTGGCTGGTGCAATTAAATCGTTGGTGGATGTAAAGGGAAGTCTTGAGTGCGCTAGGGTCTTACATGAGGGTATGTTGTTACCTGTGTTATTGTATGGTAGTGAGACTATGGTCTGGAATAAGAGGTATAGATCTAAAGTTCAATGTGTTCAGATGGACAAACTTAGGGGCGTGTTAGGTGTGAAAAGAATTGATAAAATGAGGAATGAACTATTAGAGAGTTGTGTGGTGTGAAGAAAGGGATAAATGAGAGAATAAATGAAAGTACGTAGAGATGGTTTGGTCATGTGCAAAGGATGGATGATAGTCGGTTGGTTAAGTGGATGCATAGTGGTGAGTGTGTTGGGAATCGACCGGCTGGAAGACCGAAGAAAAAGTGGATTGAGTCAGTAAAGGAATGCCTGGAGGAGAGAAATTTGAGTTTGGCAGAGGCAGGTGCATAATGGAGTATAGATGGCGGGGTTTGCAGGGAGGTATGGTTGTTGCTACCTAGGCTAGGGATGAACCCATTGGCAGATGCCATGAAGGACAATCGTGGTGCCGAAAAAGCTCTATGGTGGATTTTCTGACTGCGACGAGTTCTCACTAATAGGTATAGAGGGGGGCGGTAAGGCTGGGCTTTCTTTTCGACTTGTGTCATATTCTTCTACTACTTTTCTGTTTCCAGTTCATGCTACGCACCTTCTTAGGGAAAGAAGGTGGATAATAATAATAATAATAATAATAATAATAATAATAATAATAATAATAATAATAATAATAATAATAATAATAAACTTATTATAATTTGTATATGAATGGGGTTATGAAAGAATTAGAGATGGGGGTGGCAGGAAATGGTGTTGGAGAATGATGGAGAGTGGAGAGTTCCCTACCTATTAATATACGGATGATTTGGTTTTGTGTGGTGAATCTGAAGTTTGAGAGGATTGGTAGAGAAGATTTGGCAGGGTGTGTAAAAGGAGGGTTTGAAAGTAAACGTAGATAAGAGTAAGGTTATGGTTGTGAGTGAGGACAGTCCTCAGTGTGGTTATGTTAGATTTTGAGCAGCTAAAACAAGTGTCTGAGTTTAAATATTTAGGATCATATAGTTGGATGAAAGGGAACGATGATGAAGAAGAGTGTAGTAGGAAAGTTGTGAATGGCAGGAAGGTGGCTGGTGCAATTAAATCGTTGATGGATGTAAAGGGAAGTCTTGAGTGCGCTAGGGTCTTACATGAGGGTATGTTGTTACCTGTGTTAATATATAGTAGTGAGACTATGGTCTGGAATAAAAGGTATAGATCTAAAGTTCAATGTGTTCAGATGGATATTAATCTTAGGGGCGTGGTAGTGTGAAAAAGAATTGATAAAATGAGGAATTAACGTGAGAGTTATGTGGTGTGAAAGTGGTAAATAAGAGAATAAATAGAAAGAGTACGGTGAGATGGTTGATTCATATGAAAGGATAGATATTGACAGTCGGTTGGTTAATGGATGTATAGTGGTGACTGGTGAGTGTATTGGGAATCGACCGGCTGGGAGACAGAAGAAAAAGTGGATTGAGTCAGTAAACGAATGTCTGAAGGAGAGAAATGTGAGTTTGGCAGAGGCGAAAATAAAGGTGCATAATAGGAGTGAATGGCGGGGTTTTGTGAGGGGGTATGGTTGTGGCCCACCTGGGCCAGGGGATGAACCCTACACTTGACGATATGCCATAGTGAGGGTCCGTCGCGGTCCCGTGAAGCTCTATGGTGGATTTTCTTACTGCTACGAGTTCTCACTAATAGGTATAGAGGGGGTGGTAAGGCTGGGCTTTCTTTTCGACTTGTGTCATATTCTTCTACTACTTTTCTTTTCCGATGCTTGTCACGCACCTTACCCCCAGTCTTGGGAAAAAAAAAAGGAAGATGATGATGATAAACTTCCATAATTTGAGTTCTTAATCTCTGATGATAAAAAATATGATTTCAAATTACAAAGAGTAAGTATTTTAACACCAAAAAATATTTTCTCTTAAATGTACGAAAAATATTTAAAAGTAATTTAATACGAATAACAATACTAACCATTGCAATGCCTAATAGGCGAGTGTTAACAAAACAACTCATTAAATATAGAGTAATAGAAAACATTTCAACAAGTATGGATAATTCAGAGCTATGAAAACAAATCACATTAATCCATGTGTTTTTACTCATAATAAGTATTAGTGTAATAATATATTGTAAACATAAACCACAACAAATTCATAACAAACTAAACCAACTTTTATTTAATTTTCTTTTCATACCTCACTTTCATCTAATCCAGAAATTTGTTCAATATGTTCGTCATTCTCCGAATATTCTTCTTTAACGTCCAATGGTTCATCTTCTATTTCAATCTCCTCTTTGATGTCTGAGTTTGAGTAGTTTTTTTCCTGTTTGGAAAGATGAAATATTTTTGAAGTAATAATAATAATAATAATAATAATAATAATAATAATAATAATAATAATAATAATAATAATAATAATAATAATATAAAATAATAATAATAATAATAATAATAATAATAATAATAATAATAATGTGGTGAGTGTGCTGCGATTCGACTGGCTGGGAGACCGATGAAAAAGTGGATTGAGTCAGTAAAGGAATGTCTGAAGGATAAGAATGTGAGTTTGGCAGAGGCTAGAAGAAAGGTGCATAATAGGAGTGAATGGTGGGGTCTTGTGAGGAGGTATAGTTGGGCCGCCTGGTCCAAGGGATGAAGATAACACAGTGAGAGTTTATCACAGTCTTGTGGAGCCATATGGTGGATTTTTTTTTTTTCTGACTGTGACGAGTTCTCACTTAAGGGTATGGAGGGATGGTAGGGGGGGGCTTTCTTTTTAAACTTGCATAATGTTCTTCTACTACTTTTCTGTTTCCAGTGTATACTACGCACCTCACCTCACAATTTGGGGAAAGGAGGTAATTTAATAATAATAATAATAATAATAATAATAACAAATAATAATAATAT
>JABUQX010091240.1:0-24746 GCA_015478945.1 Trachelipus rathkii
ATATCGATTTTAAAAATATCATCGAAACAGAAATCGATATATATTCTGGCATCCCTTGGCTCATAGTTATACTATGCTTGGCTGCCTTGGCATTCGCAGAATTTTAGTAGTGAAAAATATGAATTGGAGTTTATCCGTTATCGGACTATGCTACGTAAACAAGGAAAGGACTTTGAAAAGCGTATTTTACATTATAACATGCTTCCCTTGGATTATCAGAAATAATTCTTTAAGTTTTATAAGAGGAAATTATTAAGCTTATTACGGATTTAAAACGCTATATATTTGTAAAATTGTAATGGTTGAATTCTCGATATGCAAAGTTGAAATGCCGGCAAGTTTTGCCACATAAAATACTAATTAATACACAATGTGCATACAAACAAATTTCAGTTTTAAAATTTTAAGGCAGGTTTACACAAAGAATCATCTTTATTAATTAATTTATTTAAACCTTTTATTGAAGTCATGGACGTGAAGGGTATATTTGTATGTTACGTATATTCAACTCTTCCTAGAGTAATTTCTTTCTTACTTAACTTTTGAATTGGGATCCGTGCCCTCAGCTATTTCTTCTACATTTTCTAATTTGATAGTTTGTCACGTCGCCACATATTCATGGATAGTATGCTTCCCTTTGAAATATTACGATTGCAAAGCTGTAGGTTTATATTGAATAAGAACAATATCGATATTAATTGAAAATGAAATTTTCCTATCTTTATTACTTTCATTTTAAACTGTTAAAATTACGAATAAATAAGAACAATATGTTATAAAGTATTAAATAAATGGTCGAGTCTCCAAGTGATGACAATTCTATTCAGCGAGAGAAACATTTCCTATTAAAGATAGTTCTAAAAGTGTTAAATATTTTGATATAATAAAAACAAATCTATTTTCCTATAAGAATATTTTATAGGCGTTTAATTTAAAGTCGGTTGTCATTGTATTAGAATTAAATAGAATAAAGCAGAATAAAATAGATTTAAATATTATTAACAATCACTGTGTCCATTTTAATTATAGTATAAAATAGTCAATAAATAAACTTTAAAATAACTTGTATAATAGTGAATGTAAATGAATAAATAATTTAAAAAATAATCTATTGACAAAAAAAAAGTTATTGGGTTTTATTTAATATATTAATTAAATTTAAATATTATTTAACGAGGATATTAATGAAGTAAAGGAATAAATTCCATATTTAATATATTAATATACCAAAAGGATATTAATATATAAAGCAAGATTAATTCCAAAAGTAAAATTCTATCACGATATTTATTATTCTTTTATTTCAGTTTTATTGACATAAAATGTCGACGGTCAGAGGATCTATCAAAGATATTAGCTGTTAGAACGTAGTGCGCAAGAACCTTCTCCATGGAGGAGGTTTATGTGATTGAAGAGTAGAAGAGCAGTGCCGTTATATTATAAAGATGAAATAAAGAAAGGATGCACATTCCACTTGATCAGACGAAAAAGCCTAGATCAACCATTTAAAGAGGATAAAGTGATAAGTGGAATCAGCTCGATGAGATGAGGCATACTCTATTACAGGGCAACGACCCTGTAATATATAACTGAGGTGGCGTCAGAAGAATTCTGAATGTGCTTAGAGACGCAACTTTATAGCAGCTTGTTGTAAAAAGATGATTGTAATTGATTTTCCATTTTAAGGCTCAGAAAAAAATTAAACACCTAAGAATATGAGAGACGAAGGTTGAGTTATGTGTTTTCAAAGAAGATGTTATAGCCGAGTGAAAAATTATGTGGAGTGGAAAAATTGGATGAGCTGAGCTTTTGAGTAATTGAAAAAAACCTTGTTCTCAATTGCCTCAAAGAAAATCGAGAAAGATCAGATGCTTTGAATCCAAGTGGTGGTCCTTCTACCGTGAGCTATTTTTATTGAAAAGGAGTCTACTCAAAATGGGGGAGTATGAAGGGTAAAGTTTCGACTGAGTAGATGTGTGATGAAGCAATAAAGAGAGGTCTTTTAAATGAATAGTAGAAAAGAGTTAGGAAATAAAACAGAACCATGAGTAACAACAACACCTCCTATTTATAGATTTTAAGGATGACGATGGCATTCCACAAATCTTGAAAGAAAGAGGACGAGAGACATAAGCATTGGCGACAGAGAAAAGATTAGAAGAATTTAGATGTTTTTAACTTCCTGCTATGGTAGATTCGAAAACTATAGTAGACAGAAGTTAGAGAGATTTGGGGATATTTGGAGGGTTGAGTTTGGTTCCCTTTTTGTACAGGAGACTTTCCCAGAAGAAAATTAAAGGCAAAGTAGAAAGACAATGAGGCGGAATAATTTAACAAGGCAAGTGCAAGCTGAAAGCACAAGTTTTGAGAATATAGCGATATCGCCATCATACGTAAGCTTTCTTAGTTAATGCTCTGAAAAAGCGAATAACATTTTTGAGAAGTTAATTATTGATATATATGGTTGATGTAGGTGAGAAGAAGGAATATATGGATCGTCTATTGTGGAATTAAAAAGGAAAGGTTTGGAGGCAAAGATTTTACTTAGGAAGGTTATAGGCAGTTATGCAGACGGAAAACAATAAAAAAGGGTAAGAGGAAGAAGCCAAAGTTAAGATTTAGCATTTTTTTGAAAATGCAGCTATTAGTGAGAGAGGAGCCAAAGATCATTGCATTTTTACATGAAGAAAAAGAATTTTGGTGTGATGGAGATAGATTTTGGACAGATTTGGGATGAAATATAAGTGGCAAGGGTTTTCTGGAATTTGAAGAGACAGTAATTCCTAAAGGCGTCCCAGTGGCCTATAGCACGAGAACAAGCAGAGTTAAACAAGGTTATTAGTTTTAGTATGAGTGAAAGAAATGGGGTGCACGCCTCCATGCAGAGAGAATTAACTCGCTTTTTGCACACTCGAGAGACGCTTTCCACGGAAACTGTAGTATTCAATGGGAAATCTAGAAGTAAGACGCGTAAATCGACGCGGTTTAGGCGAGAAGCCGAAGTGCCAAAACGTTTTCTCGTGCGCATAGTCGGGGAGTCTTCTGCAGACGGAATTGAAGAGATAGAACAGAAAAAAGAGATAAGGATCGGAGGAACCGAGAGGAGGAAAGAATTTAACAGAAAAAGAAAGAATTGAGATTAGGAAAATGTCTGGAATGTTGGTTTCATCTCAAAGGCGTCGGAGATACGATAGGGAAAGCATCTAACCTGCATTAGGTAATTCTGATAGAAAAGCCTAGCACTCAATATTAACTTTATCTGAAATTATGAGGAAAGCAGTTTTTGGCCATGAGAACGTTGAAAATAAACAAGAATGGATGATTTAGAGAATGTGTAAAAAGAAGGGTTTGTAAGTATTATGACAGGTTATATTTGAGCCATTAGGTAGAAGTTGGAAAACTCAATCAAAGCAACGGGAATAAACGATTGCACACATTGGACAACTGCGACCCCTGAAAAATTGAGGGAAGAAATAGTAAGGAGTCAACAGAGTAAAGTGAGTCGAACGCTTAATAAACTAAATTAGGGTAAAGACTGAGAAGACGAGGTTTGGAGAGGAGAGGTGATGTTCAAACAAAATGAAAATTTAGATTTAAAACGAGAAGGTTGCGGAAATTTATGAAGAATAGCGAACCGTAACTACATAAAAATAGGCGCAATTTCGTGAAGGCACGCAAATAATACAGAGGTGGCAAATGGCATTTAAAATGGTGATCGATAGTAGGTGGTTTTTTGAAGCTAACCTATAGCTTACTCTCAGGTTAATTGGGTGCGTGCATTTTAACAAAACCCCATTTTTTATTTTTTTTAAGAGGAGGTTGTTGTCTGTAATTGTATTTATGTAGTAGGATAAGGGAGAGTTATCCATCGTAAAGAGAATTGGAAGTGCATAGAAATGTTCCAGTCACTCTAATACTCCATATGTCCAATGGTGGGTTATCTATCGCTTCAGGAGCGATACTTCCTTCTCATATATATATATATATATATATATATATTATAATATATAATATATTATATATTATAATTATATATTATATATTTACATATATATATATTATTTATAATATATTATATATATATTATATATATGTAGGTGCGGTGCGAGTGCGGTGGGTGGCGGTGCGTCAAATTTTGGTGCGGTTGCGGTGGCTGTGGCTCGCTTCTAGGTGGGTGGCGGTGCGCACTGCAAAAGAGCCGTGCGGTGTGGGCGTGCGGTAAGATAATGGTGGTGCGGTGCGGGTGCGGTTGCACCGACTCCCGGAGCGGTGGGTGCGCCAAAATCGGTGCTCGGCCAACTAAATATATATATATATATATTATAATATATATTAATATTATAATTATATTATAAAAATTATATATATATATATAGTAATATTATATATAGATATATTATAATTTCTCTGTGGTGCCTCTTTCTTTCAGCTACTTCTGTTCTGTTGACGCCTTGCGCCCGCTGTTCTCCGACTGTACCCTAATCTTAACCCTCTTTAGAAAGCCCAAGATGCGCTCACCCTGAGAGATTGCGTTAAGCTAGAAATTGGTGGGTTTTCTATGTTTTATATTCGGCCCCCTCCTTGAAAAGGGCCTAGCCCCTTGAGTGGTTGTTTTACTGTATAAAAAATAAATAAAAAAATGATGTTAGTATGCTGAAAGGAATTTGGGATGTATTGATGTTTAAAGATCTATGGCTTAAGGTTTTTAGCATTAAGTGTCTGTAAAAAAGAATTTAAGCAATTTTTCGAGATGAACATTGAAGGAAATGTAAATAATTAATTTGCTCTTTTACTGTAAATATTTAATATCATTATCAGGTCCCACTAGCTCGATGCTGTCAGCAGTAGTTAAGATGAATTTTTCTGATTGCCATTCTTAAGACAGTATTATAAGAACATTCATGTGAGGCAAAAATATGGAATAAATGATTTCCAAGAAATTCGAGGACAACTTTTGCAGCCATGTATAGAAGAACTTTATATTCAACCACCCTTTTAA
This sequence comes from Trachelipus rathkii, assembly GCA_015478945.1. Taxonomy (NCBI): domain Eukaryota; kingdom Metazoa; phylum Arthropoda; class Malacostraca; order Isopoda; family Trachelipodidae; genus Trachelipus; species Trachelipus rathkii. The sequence goes on from JABUQX010091240.1 coordinate 5,000, forward strand.
CAAACGCCTCCCCGTTTTTTTTTGAGGGAAATGACAAAAGAAAAATTGGGTTTTTTTTTTTTTTTGTTCTCAAGGGACAGTATGTATATGACAAGTACACTTCATTAAAATACTTTAGTATACTTCATATAATATATTTATATATAAATAGTATATATATATATAATGATATATATATATATATTATATATTATATATTATATATATATATATTATATTATAAATTATGTATATTATATATATTATATTAAATATATACGTAATATATATTATAATTTATAATAATATATATATAATATATATATATTATAATTATAATAGTATATATAATAAATATAGTAATATAATATAATATTTTATAATATATTTTAATATATTATATATGAATATATATATATTATATATTAATAGTATAATATATATATTATATAATTATTATATTAATATATTATAGTATATATATTAGGGATGTGCCGAATAGTGAAAAAGCCGAATACGAATATTCGGTCTAAGTATTCGGTACGAATAATCATTCGCTATTGCGATAGTTATTTCAATAGTTGGTCTCATTTAGAAAAAATAAGAAACTTACATGGTCAACCAAAAAAAGGTGAAATTTTTCTTGATGGACTAGTAGAGATATATAGTAAATGGTAGGTGTGATGATCCATATATTATCTCGTTGCTGTTCATACCGTTTTTAGTGCAATCAAGGATCCTATTTTTGGCATATTCATAGAATGACAATTCATGTGCTACACGTAGTGCTGTATAGTTACCCTTCGCATATCTCTACATGTAGCAAAGTTTACTGAGTGGTCGATATTCAGGAAGATGTGGGAATTTAATACGTCTACATGTTAATGAATGACTGATTGAATGTCTATTATCATCTGATATTACAGTCGGATGTGTCGTCATTGTTCCACCCAGGGGAATGAACGATCTTGTATGATGTTAGTATGTGCCGAAGTTGTCCTGAGCTGTGTGCTTCGAGGTTGCATGAAAACTGACTACTGGACCATGGCACAAGAGTACATTTTATCGTAAAGAGAGCGAGCTGCGGAAGGCTTCAGGTCAGTATGGATAACTTGTGTAATTGGCAGTGAAGTTGCAGGCTATGGTACCGCTATGGGATCCCAGCATACGATGCACCGGTGAGTGGCGACTGTTTATTTACACTCAAGAGCAGTTTAAAGCGTGTGTTGTTAACAAAGGCCACAGGTATGTCTTCGGTACCAATAGGGCGCCGGATAAGGATTAAGAGAGGGTATGCAAAATTCAGACAGTTTGTGTAGCGAGGCCATATCAGGTATATTGGGTGGTAAATATGCGTGACGCTCAAAATGGTAAACATTTTGCTCGGTCAAGAAGCAGGTAGAACTGTAAATAAATTCTGCTTCTGTACTTTTAACATTTCATACAAAAGTCTGCATAACTGAAATTGATACCACGAGAAACTGGCGCAGTGAAGGAACTTGTCGTGAATCATTGTCAGAGAGAAACATCATCTTACCGCCACTACACATAAAACTTGGTTTGATGAAAATTGTGAAGGCGTTGACATATGGTGAATGCTTCCGCTATATATGCCCCTACGTTTCCTGGTCTGAGTGCAAGAAGAACAGCTGAGTTTGATGGCCACAATAGGAAACTACTCGTGATGCTTGCCGTGTGCTCAAATGATGTGATTAGATGGCAAGACTGGAAATGCTTTCAGATGTAGCATAGAATTTCTGGGAACAGGAAGCCGAAACACTAACATTGTAACAGCAGGTAATGTAGATAGTTTGTTCATTTTCATTGGATGTAGAATGAGTATCAAGTGACTATTTACTTTCTCACCTAAGATTTTCCGGGTAACCTAGGCGTGTTGAGTCGGATAGCAGGGTGAGGCTTCCATCAGATGCTAAAGTCATGGAGGACGTTACCGAGGGAAGTGGGGATATCAAATATGATGGCTGACTATTGTTGGAGCGTTGGTGAGGGAATATTCAGCGCTATGTCCAGTAGATGGTCTGGAGAAAGTTCTACATTGTAGTGTATGTTACATTAACTAAACCAATCTTCTATTACATTCTTGTCTGTCCATATTATCTTATTTTTCAATTTTATCATGTAGATTAATTAAGCATATAAAAAGAGTATATAGTATTTAATAATTATTTTCCTTCATATATCCAATATATATAATATATTATATATATATATATATATATTATATAATATTTAATTATATATATATTATATATATATATTTATATATATATTATTATATATATATATATTATATAGTCCATAATGTGTGATAGACCACTCTTTGCAAAAGTGTAAAAATAATAAAATTTTACCAAATCTGTGTTATCAACATAATCATAAGCGATTGATATGCAACGATTTACATTTTTAGATAGCACATCATTAATCAATTGCGAAAGCCAGCTAAGACATTTAATGAAAATAGGGCTATTAAATTAATAAACACAAAAGTTAATATAATATTTACTATAGGCAAACGATTTCACATAGTAAATAATAATTAAATGAAAATGAAAAGTTTCGTAGTTAAAAGATATTAAACTAAATTCATTTGAATAAGCTCTAAGGTTAAAATGCGAGCTTTATGCATTTCCCATTTTTAGGGATAACTATTTGCTTGTGTTCAATAATTTTCCTCTGTTCTATATTTTAATACTTTCGACTGTATGACATTGGAGCAGTGAAAGGTATTTTAAATTGCTAGTTTTCATCATAAACTTTGATACCAGGTGTTTATCCAATTTGAAGAGAATATATTGTCTTACCTAGATCAAAGTACCAAATATTGATTTGTGTTATTTCTGCTGTAATCGTATTAGGACTTGTTACTTTATGTAGATACTATAACATCGTCAGAAGAATGGAACTTTCCTTTTCACTCTCATTTCTTTTCTGTATGACATTTTGATGCCCAACAATTTCTTTAAACAATCCTTAAAGAAGTGAAATGGAACCTTCAGCCTTACTCCACTACGTGAATATGTTAACAAATAACCGAATTAACAACAATGATATGATAACGACATATTTTTTAGCTCACTAAAGATTCATGTTGCAAAATTAGCTTGAATCGCAGATTAAGAAAAGAGCTACACACAAAAGATTTATCACATAACTTAGAGTCTTTTTTCTACTGATTTTTAAGCTCTTCTAACGAGTGTAATTTTCTTCACTGAAGTTTTGCTTTAATTGACCTATTTAAAATAATTTATTCTAAACATGGAAGGGATGCACTTAGGCGACTGTTTACTTAGTGTTAATGCTTGGTTTAGTGATTGTGTAAATGGCTAAGTAATGGAAATTTTGCCACTGAAAATCAGTCAATCATTTTCTGATTGCATTCAGCAGCCTATATGGATAGGGGAAACCTTTTGATCAAAACAATCTTTTAAGCATAATATAATTCTGTTCCAGCGTGGTAGAAACGTTTGAAATATTTATTTGTTTGACATCAGTGCATCTGTGTAAATATTTTAAGCTTTGGCAGCTGCGTTGCTGAATAGGTGAAATGAGAGGATATGCTTCTCAAGTAAAAAATATCTTTAACAAGACTTCTGACATAATATTGAATGGTGAATGCATAGTTGCAACATGTGAATAAAATATGAAATTGATAAGCAGCCTCCTTATAGCGAGCTACATGTTGTCATTATCCGGTATAACTAAATTGATCTATTTTTTAGAAAATAAATATTGAAAAATGTCAAAGGCCTTATAGGATCTGACAAATGACAAATTATTATTTTGCGCAAAGTTTCAAAAAGGATTTGTTTTTTTGGGAAAATTAGTTTTAAAATTTCAATTTAAATTGAAATAACTTGCCCTTATTTTGACTAATTTATTGTTTAATAAATCCTCATATATTCGCCGAATAGTTCGTTCGGGCAAAAAGCGAATACGAATTATTCGTATTTTGACGAATTAGGCCGATACGCGATACTTACCGAATATCGGACATCTAATAATATATATATTATATGATATATATATATATATATATAATATATATAGATAATTATATATATATATATATATATATAATTTATATATTTTATATATATTATCGTAATATATATATATATAATACTATATATAAATATATATATATATATATATATATATTATTATATATATATAAATATATTTATATATAATTTATTATACGAAGAGCATGATGTATGAAAATCAAATCATCAGCATACAATAGAGAGGGCACCTTCATCTTCATTCCACAGTCCACACCGAACCCACCCTACTGTTATTCTTCATACACCGTATCCATAATACAATTATATTGATTAAATTATATAGGCATGAGACATAAACATCCCTGTCTCATTTCACTATTATAATATTAAACTAATATCTTCAACTCCATTTATTTGTTACGCTTCATTATTGGGACATACCTATTCTTGAATTTATTCCGAAGCTTCACAACATAGGCTTGGTATTATCTGTCAATAGCTTGTTGCAAGTCCATAAAATCTTAATACATTTATTCTTTTTCTCATTATTCTAATCCATTTATTTATTGAAAGATTTATCTACACGACTCCAACACTTTGAATTCACTGTTCTTCTCAATGCTCCCTCAGTCATCGAAACCTTTCTAAAACAAAATACCAGCTTATATGTTCCCTACAACACTATTAACTAATTCCTCTATAGTTCCCCATATCCATGCAGTCATACAAATCTCGCATGCCATTCTGATCATTTATAGTATCCATTTTACACTTCTGTTACATTTCTTCATTTCTAATCTATCTATTACTTACCTCCCTATTCCTAATACTATTTCTCTTACGCTAATAAACCACGCACATTCAATCCCCTTTCATTACTGCAATGTATGCAGGTTTTCGAAGTGTTTCTCCCACACTATCCTCAAATCATCATCATCATTCATCATTCATTATTATTCTATGAATTTTTTACCTGCTCTTTTTAAGCTTCTACCTATTTTCAGAAGAGCTTCCTGTTTCTTGTAAGACTCCATGTATCCCCTTTTAAACTTCATTATGCTTTTCTCATATGTAGACAACTTTAAGTTTCCTTTTTCTTCTCTATATTTTATACATTCATTTGAGAATCATATAGGCTTTTAGCATTCAAGCTAGCCTTTCTTTTTGCTATTAACCGCTTGCCCAACACTTTATCATTGACATTTTTACTTCTATTTAAGTAACCAGATTTCTCTTGCACCTACTACAAGCCCTTTCTTTTTGTCCAGGATCTTGTTCAGTTCATTCTGTCGTCAATCACTGATTTGGTTGCACTGTTCACACATATTTTTCCTTATATATATTCAATTAACTCTATCTATCTATCTACCAATCTTTTTATCTCCTTATACTGTACACACTATAAGTCCTCTCTCTATGAAAGCGAGCTAATGCCGAATGTGCCACACAGCGGCGGACATAGATCGTCAAGAGAAGTTGGTTGATTAGCTTGCTGCTTTGTCAACCGTATTAGTAAGAGGTGTCGTTTTGTCACTTTTGTTGAGAAGATCTTGACTTAGGGGGGAGCATTATGAATTCTAATGTTATTTCCTGCTGCCGAGAGCGAAGACAGGAAGCATCATTGGTTTGACTTTCCAAGGATTGTTCTGTGGCAGATATTTCAAGCGGATGCGTTTGGAATATGGTGGTGTTTGGATATTCAAATATTGTTCTTTGTTTTAATTGAGTGTGATGTTTTGATAATGGCGTGTTGGGGGGGGGGGGGGAAGTGGTGTAGTTGTTTTCCGAATCAAGGCCTATAATTCTGATTATCTCCAGGACCAGCGTCATTAATTGGGTGTAAGGAGTTCTATTTGGAAAAGTGATTTGGATGTAAAATTGCAGCTTATTCGAGATGATTCGTATAGGAGAATTTTTGTTTGTTTGTAAGTGATTGGGATAGGGGAATGGAAGGGAACAGCTTATTATTGTCTAAAGAGCTTTTTTGAAGCTCTAGGTTTTTTGGATGTTAGAACCCTGTTGATTTGGGAGCCAGGGGGTGATATAGTTTAAGATGTGACGGAGATTATGGTGGTAAATATTGTGAAATGACTTTGTGCTACAATTTGTTTACGGATTAGAAATTTCATAGGCTTCGTTTGTGTTGCTCTAGAACTAAAGGAAATGTTGTTTTATAGTGGAGGTGATGACGTGTGTGTATAGTGGAGTGAATGACGTGGTGTATGCGAAAGTTAAGTCAGGATGGCTGGTTCTTATTTTGTTATTAAGAAGGAGTATTGTTTGGAAGAGAAGCAATCCTGTAAGTTGCTCTTCTGTCAGGTGTGAGAAATGTGATAGAGGATTTTTTATTGGGAGGTATTGATTCTGTTTGTTGAAATCACTTGTTTTTTTTAACATGTTCTCACAGGAAGGGGGTGTACTCACTTTTTTACTGATCAAGACGAGCAAGAAGAGAGAGCTCACGCTCGCTCCGACAGTGAAAACTGGGGTCTCTCTCTAGTTGGGCAAGCTCTACGTAAAGCTACCGGGCGCTAATTTGGTTTTTGATTATTAATTCTTGAACTTTAGAGAAGAATAATCTTCATACCATGCCTCGTTTATATTTATACATATATAAGTATAATTTTAAAAATTAATTCAAAATTTTATTATAAGTTATTAATTATGCAAAATTAATTGAACAGAAAACAATCTAGATTATCAAAAAGAAGCATCATACATTATCTTTGTTTCCTTTTTAATAATTTTTATTTTGTTTTATTTATAGTACACATTATTGTTAATTCGGTTTTTTTCTAAAATGTTTTTACGCAGTCAATCCGATCAAAATGTGATAAAAAAACTTTCTTCACAAACTGCAACTTCAAACTCCGTTGCAGCTCTTGTGGTCTTGAGCTCTTCACTAATTTATCTCCTGATCTTTCTTGCTTTTTCTTGCTTTTCAGTGGACCGGTGTCGTTGCAGTCGGCTCATTATATAAATTTATTTATTATTTTTTTAGTACATGTAAGGATATAAACTTTTAACTATAATTAAAGTAACAGTTCAATAGAAGTAATTTTGAAATCATCCCATGCCAAAGGCAACTATACTTTTCATACTTATCACTATAAAGTGGTTACTCTTCTGACAAAATAGGAACTTCAATCGGTATAGTCTTATCAGTAGTTTTCAATAGTATCTCTTTTCAAAAAAAAAAATATATCAGTGTTTATATCGTTGATTCCCTCATCAAATGTTGAATATTTTAACTACTGCCTCAATATTCTTCCCAGATTTCTTGTTTAATTTCTCAATGGTTTTATATATGCTGGTAGTTTTGTCTTGTGTATTTATGGAGATCTTTGAGTGGATTGTCGGATCGTGCTATATTGATTTTAATAAGAGGTATGTGGGTAGTGGTAGATGTTATTATAAATTAAAGAGCATAGTTTTATTAAAATGGTACGACTATAGGAACTCGAGTTAATTAGAGGTGTACGATGAGGTGTGACGTCCTTGTATTACTTCTAAGAAGCATTATTTGCTTGGTACTTGCTCAAATTTAACATAAACTAAATTGTTTTATATCATCTGCAATACCTTTGGATGGATCACCAAATGTTCTAAGTGCCATAATTTACTGAACATTAAAAGAATCTTTGCCTTTTCCATTCTGTAGAGTCATTTTTGTTCAGATCATGAGTAGTATGTGTTGGATAGGTGTTATTTGCTTAGAAATTATGTTCTGTTCTGAAAGGGGATAAAGGGGGGGGGGAGATTGTTATAGATTAACCTTTCGAGATCTTTAGAAATTGTAAAGAGAATAAGAAATGGATCTATAAAGCTGGATTATTATAGTGTTGTTAGGTTTGTTAGTATGGGGCTATTGTGTGTGTTTGCAGACAGGTGGGTGTTGGTTTGCAAAAGATATTTGAATATTTGATTAGACTGTGTATGGCGATTAGTTCAAGTTTTGTGGTGGATCTGGAGATTTTGGTCAGACTCTGCCCTGTTGAAGTTTTTGAGGGTTTTGATGGGGTTAATATTCGCACTTCTGGTACATTTATTTGCTTAAATTATTTATTGATTTGTTGTTTAATTTTTAAACGTTTTAGGTAGTTATCTTTGGTGGTGTGGATTGATTTTTTTAGCTAAGATTTATTGTTTTGCTACAAGATATCTTCATGGGTTGGTGTTGCTTTGACGTTAAGTGTGAATTTTTTTGTTTTTCCATTATGATTTTTGTTGTTGATTTTATAGTGTAGTGTTTTAAGTGTCTGTTGACAGTTTTTCTGTTCAGTTGATTGATTTGTTTTATGTCTATTAAAGATCTATATTATTTGAAGTTTGAGCCAGTATCGTTATTTGTTATTATGATTGGTTAGGGGTGATAGTCTGCTATAAATCTATTATGTGGGGTAGAATTGAGACGTGGGATGGGGGATATTAAAATTTATTAGATAGTATTTTTTTTTTTTGTTGATGTTGCAAAGTTTAATGAAAAATGTTAATATACCCTAATATGGTATCCATATTTATATATATATTTATTATATATTATATATATATAATTAAAATATATTAAATATATATATATTATTATTAGGATATATTATATATATATATATATATAATAAATATATATATATCGTTATATTAATAAATATAATATTTAATTTTTATATAATATATAATATTAATATATTATATATATATAATATATATATATTATATTTATAGTATATATAAATTATCATTTAATTATATATATAGTATAATAATATATATATATATTTATATTATATAATATATATATATATATATAATAATAGTATATTATATATTTATATATATAATAATATATATATAAATTAATACTATATATATTTAACTGAAAATCTTCTAGTTTTCTTAAGTATGTTTTCTTTATGAATATACTAATTGGTATATTTATTTTTTTCATATCTCCTATTGTGCCCAGTTTTTACCCAAACAAGAAGCCCGAAAATTTCATTATATATTAAAATGAAACAAAGACTCATGCCCATATTTAGCGCACTTCAAAGACTAATCTCCTTGCATTACCAAGATTAATTTCACAGCCACTCCACACTCAAACTTTCCTACTACATCTCGTGGAATGCATCACCCATTCCCTTTTTATCCAACATATGTCTTAAATATTTAAACTATGGATACTGATGTCAGTTGGCTATGAGCAACATTATTCACACTTCCAGGAGTTCCTACTTACAACCATTCACTCTTGTATTGATTACTTTTAACCCCCGTCTTTTAAAACAGTTATCGGGGCTGCCAAATCTTTTACAACTTCTCAAATACTTTTTTGATTCCAACAAAACAAAATTATCTGCGTATACAATACGCCAGGCACCTCTCTCTCTACATGCTACAATCGATCTTACAAACTTCCTGCATCCAAGTCAATTTCTTTTGATCATGTTCCATCGTGTATAGCATAATTAATAGTAATTGAGACATGCTTTGTTTACTTCTGTCTATTATTAATGTAAATCTTATTAGTGTTTGTCTGAATATTCTCCATTTTTTCTTAATCGCTTAAATTCACATAAACTTTTATTTTCATTGAAGCACCACTACATCATATATTATTAACACGCTTCCAAGAGCTTCCTATTATCCTTTCATACCCTGTTGCAAGTATAAATGGGAATGGAGAGAGGTGATTGATTTCTGTGAGGAGAGAGGTAAGTGTGAAAGTAATACACTTCGAATACAAGAGTATCTATGAGTATATGTGTAGGTATTGGATGCCGACGAATTGATGAGTAATGATTGATTGTGTGCGAGCCTAGCACTTGGTCAATCGTTTGACGATGTTAATTAGTGAGGCGGTAGGGACGGTTTTGAACATTGGTATATTACTATAAAATAAGTAATAGGGGTGTGGATGGGAGGATCCGAAAAAAAAAAGGATGATTGGAGAATTATAGATGATAGAAGTTAAATGACAGGGTTAAAGGAAGATATGTAAAAGCATCAATAAAGTATGTTGATGTGATAAGATGAACCGAGTAAATTTGGATCGCAAATGAAAGAAGCGTTTGTTAATATTGCAAGAGCAAATGCGGTTGCTAAAGTAGGAAGTAAAATATTTCAATATTAAGTAATGGAATGAAGAGATGGGGCAATGCAGTTAAAAGAAAAAAAGGCTTGAATGGCAGAAAGCCAATGATTGAGGTTTCAAAAGAAAAGTGTATGAAAATATATAAGAGAAGGAAAAAAAAAGTTCATATGTATGTAAACAAATTAAGCTCAACAGAACACCCAACCTCTTATACAAGCTGGTTTAAGAAGAGAAGTAATGGTAATCTTCATAGAATAAGAATAGGGTTGGCAACTTTCGTTGCTATGAAGATGGGGGAGAGGTTGAAGGAATTCGAAATTGCATAACGCTGGCAGTACTTAATGAAGAGGTGATAGTTATTGTGTGTGAGTTTGATGGTGTAAGTAGATATTTGAGATAGTAATGGTAGATGTGAGAAAATTGAAGGATGATAAATCAGCGCCTATAGATGGAAAATTAGTGAAATGTTAAGCTGATCCCTGGTGAAATTATCGACAAAATGATCAAGAATGCGATTGACTGGATATGGAGTTGGTATCAAAGTGTTTGTGGAGGGTGTATTCCGAGGAGTAGAAGAGCTGAAGTAGTAGTGTAGTACGCTTATTAAGATAGTGGAGATTAAGGGGAACTGTAGAAACTAAGTAGGGAAATTAGTTATTGAGTGTTGAGGGAAGATATATGCATGGTAGTTTGGTTGTAGAGAGTCGTCTGTGACCGAGGGCTGATTGTTGAAGAGAAAATGAATTTAGATGGGAGTATGTGTAGTAAAATTTTACATTGAAGCAAATGGTGAATAATGGAGAGAAGGATTAGTATATTGGTATTAATGGTTCCATTTGACTAGAAAGTCGTTTTAAGAATAATGGGGTTAAAATATAGTTAATATTATATGTTGGAGTGGGCTCATGGTGTTATCATTATTATAGGCTATTTTACTTGGTTCTATCATCTTATTCACTGATCTATGTCTTTTCTGCCTTAGGAGATCATGGGGAGTTTGTGTAGTAGCAGTGACTATCTAAGCGTTTGACCCAGGTATGGCAATGCGTCGGCTACTACACTAATACTTCTTTGGATTTACTACTGATATTTGCTTACTACTTTGTTACATTGTCTTTCAGTTTTGGGGTCATTTAGTCTTGTGATGGAGCAACTCTTTCTCGTTTTTTAATTGTGTGTTCCTCAGAGTTGTTTTACTCCACGTTATTCTAATTTCGATAACGATCTTTTGCGCAGTTCTATCTTGTATCATCTTATGGCGATGACTCAATTCCTCCTCATTCTTTCCGACCATTCAATTTGCTTCTCGTTGATATAGAGTTGTCCGTCTGTTACGCGCACGACTGGTCGGATTCTCCTGGGTAACGCAATCTTGTGAGTTCAACGTCTTTAAAACTCACCCACTTCTTCATTCTCTATAAACTCCCAACTTTCCTATCCCTTGACGGTCATAATTGTCCTACTGTAAACCCACATGAACATCTGGATAAACATAAATAGGATTTTTGGGGATTATATGCGTACATCGGTTCTGTAAATGGCATAAGAATTGGTGATTCCCTTCTATTAGCGGAGTTTTTTTTGTCAGATACTTAGTATATAAGCGTCTATTGCCATTGTATGGATACTGTCTCGACTTTGGGGTAAATCCGGTTCGTGATCTCTTTTTGGTGAGGTTAGATAGCTTAGCTGGAGGCTTCACGCCCCATACATTTTGAGTCCTTGACATCTTCTCTTGGACGGAGACTTGGTGCCATTCTTTTATAGTGATTGACAGACGGCAGGTGCTGAAAGATTGACCTGATTCCTTACCGTCCGCTTCGACGACACGTAACAAAGGTTCATTGTCTGCAATGAAATTGTGTGAATATTGGAACACTCATGGGATAACTCGTTGTGGTGTTCCATTCTCAGCACATTTTTTTGTGGATCTTTGCTCTATTTCCTGCAATATTTTCATTTCTTCGTTATTTTAAGCCCGCCGTCTGCGCCCATGAGGAATTGCGTTTAGGCAGGGACAAGGGTGTCGTTACTTTTCATTTATTTATTTAATTTTTTGGTAATTTTTTTTTTTTTTTTTTCTTTTTTTTCCCCATCTTTGAAAGGGCCTGCCGTGAGTATGTATCATTAAAAACATATGATGAGGTGATGAAAAGAATTGAAAGGTAGGGATGACAGTTGAGGTGTTAGATGATGGAGAATTGGAATTTGTTGAGAGTGCCGCTGTTTGTTATAGATTAACACTGATGATTGGTTTTTTGTGTGTCTTATCTTGAAGAATTTGGTCCGGACTGGAGGGGTTTTTTGAAAGAAATGTAGAGTAAGAGTACGTGAATGGGACTGGGGAGTTTGGATTGTGAATCATGTTGGATGTGAGCAATTGGAACTAGTATCTTGAGTTTAAATATTATGGTATCAGATTGCAAAAGCAAAGAAATATCGGATGATGCAAGAGTGTAGTAGGAAGTTTGTGTGAAGGAAGTGGTAGTTGTTGCATTAAATCATTATGATGTAAGGACTAAGTCGTGTGCTTGGTTCTACATGAGGTAATGTGCTGCCGGTTTTTATGTATATAATTGAACTGTAGTGAATAAGTTGTATAACGATTTAAGGCGCAGGTGGTTTGAAGTAGTATTTTCTAGGGAGGTGTTTATTGTGGTTGGAAAGATTCTAAATGAAGGAAATTGAATGTGTTGAGGGTTGGTGTGTGGAACGCGGAAAAGATAATGAGTGTTTATTAATGATTTGTCAGTAGGAAGGTAGATGAAAAGTCGTTGGTTATTGCATGTATTTTGGTGGGTATCTGAGAATTGACGATGAGAGAACTGTAATAGAAACAGTGGATGAGTCAGTGATACGAGAGTCTGGAATGAAGGAGTTACAAGTTGGAGAGGCGAAAAGAAAGGTGCATGAGAAGGTGAAATGCAGGGTTAGTGAGGCAATCATTAATATGTTGATCTTAGGAGATGGAACTTACGTGACGAGAATATCAAAGTGGGTGTTGGTCGGAGATATGTTGTGAAACCCTAAGGTGTTTTTTGCTATAAAATAGACAATAAAGTCTTTGCCTTTAGACCTTATGTAAATTCCTTACGTTTTGAAGAGTGAAAATCAAAATATTTGAGGAATTCAGATTCTTTTATGTTCTATTATTTAATAATCTGCAAGCTTCAAAAAATGTCATGTTCTCATCATTACTTTATCATTTAACAATCATCACATCCGAAAATATTTTTTATCTTTTATAAACAATAAATTTCAATTTGTTTTATAAATGAAACGGTTGAGATAAGAAAGGCTGGGGTTATGAATTTCTTGTGCAGATTAGTGGGACCCGCTCTCCTATTGAACATTGTTTGTATAAGTCAGCCATCGAGCAGCTTTAATTAACTGAGACAAAAATATTATCTTTTTTCGCTAATATATAAATAATATTAATAGAATTGTTTATTGTTTTGTGGTTTTATCATCACAACAATGTTTGCTTAGTGATTTTTTATCTTACTTTATTTCTAGATCGTTACCTTAATTTAGTGGTTTTATCAAACTGCATCTTATTCGTAACGAGTTGTTTAAAGATTCAACAAGGTACATGGACTGACAAAGCATCTTAAGATAAAATTACAATGTTACTCTTTATCCTCTTTGTTTTTTAATTATATTTTATATTCAATAAATTATTTTCGCGATGTACATTTTTTCTGTCTGATAATTGTAATTTAAATGTCTGTCATAGGTTTCGATTTCGATTGATGATAATAAAATTATTTTTATTTATTTTATATAATAGGTTATTGTAGTTGATTGGGATAAAGATGCCATTACATCTCACAGAAATCAATTAACTCTTTCTCGATGGAGAGGAAACATGAATGACCAAACTCTTGTTGAGCTCGCCATGATGCTTAGAAGTGAGTCTTTTGCCTTCCATTTTCAAACATTATACTTAATACTCGGAAACAAATATGATTTTTAAAGTATTTTCATATGATTTTTTTCTCCAAAGGTATTTTTTTTAAAAATTATTATGTATGATTTAATTTAATTGACGCAGGTAAAAGAACCAGTCCCCTAGATGGTTCGATTGATGATCTGGCAGGCCTTTTAAATAATGACATTGAAAATCCTTTGAATAATAATTGCAAGACATTATTATTATTATTATTAATTATATTAATTATTATTATTATTATTATTATATTATATTATTATTATTATTATTATTTTATTATTAATTATTATTCATCTACTTTTCTCCCCAAGACTTGGGGTAAGGTGCGTAAATGCATCCAGAAAGAAAAGCAGTAGAAGAATGTGACAAAAGTCGAAAAAAAAAGCCCACCTTACCGGCCCCTCTCACATTAATTAGTGAGAACTCTCCGCAGCCAGAAAATCCACCCCTAGAGTTTCACGGGACCCTGACGGACCCTCGTCAGTGTAAGGGTTCACCCTTGGCCCAGGTGGGCACAACCATCCCCCCTTCACAAAACCCCGCCATTCTCTCCTATTATCACCGTTTATTCTCGCTCTGCCAAATCGCATTTCTTCCTTCAGCCATTCGTTTACTTTGACTCAATCCACTTTTTTTTTCGGTCTCCAGCCGGTCGGTTTCCCAACACACTCGCCCTATACATCCGCTTTAACCAACCTCGACTATCATTCATTCCTTTCCCACATGACCAAACATCTCAACATACTTTCAGTTATTTCTCTCGTTTATCCCCTTTCTTCACACCACAACAATTCTCTCTAATACCATTCATTCCTCATTTTATCAATTCTTCTCACACCTAGCACGCCCTAGATTGCCCCATCTGAACACATTGAATTTTAGATCTATACTTCTTATTGCAGACCATAGTCTCACTAACTATACAATAACACAGGCAACAACATAGCCTCATGTAAGACCAGCGCACATCAAAACTTAGTCTTTTACATTCACCAACGATTTAATGTCCCCAAGCCACCTTCATGCCATTCACAACTTTCCTACTACAGCTTTGCATTATCCGTTCCCTTCTCATTCCAACATATACCCTAAATATTTAACGAAACTTGTTCCAAGCTGCTCACATTACATAACTACACACTGAGGACTGTACTCACTCCAACCATAACCTTACTCTTTCTACGTTTACCTTTCAAAACCCCTCCTTTTACACACCCCTGCCAAATATCTCTACCACTCCTCTCAAACTCTCTTGTTCGCCACACAAAGCCAAATCTTCCGCATATAATAGGTAGGACCTCCACTCATCTCCATTCTCCATCATTCTAAACACCATTTCCTGCCACCGCCACCTCTAATTTCTTTCATACGCCCATCCATATACAAATTGATAACCAAGGAGACAGAACACAACTCTGCTCACTCCGCTATTAATACTACCAAAAAAGCTTTGACCATTATTTCTTACACACGCTTCACTATCGCAATACATACTTTTGATTCATTAGGAAAGCCTACCACCAACACCATATATCACTAACACCTGCCATAAGAGCTTGCCTATTAACCCTATATATACGCTGTTCAAATCCATAAAACCTAAATGACAATTTATTCTTCTTCTCCTCATTTTCTCAATCATTTTGTTTCAACAATGTAAAGATTGATCCACACATCCTCTACACTCTTAACGCAAATTGTTCTTCACCAATCAGTTCCTTCATCACTTCGAGCACCTTTTCGACCAAAATAACCACATATAATCTCCCACAACACTCAATAAACTTATTCCCACTTATTCCCAAAATGCTTATCTCCCTATTACCCTTATATAAGGGTACTATTACTGCCTTCCTCCTCCAATCCCTTGGAACACCCTCCATAAACGCTTTTAGTGCACAACTTCCAAATCCACTCAATAACCATCTCGCTCCGTTCTTGATCATTCAACCAGTAATTTCATCTATAATCCTTGGCAGATTTACCAATTCTTTTACTTTTCACTCCACGCCATTACCTCCTCTCCTTGCTAATAAACCGATCCCCAAATACCTATTTCCTTCTTGCACCATCAAACCCACACACATTCACTATCACCTCTTCATTATGCCAATATTATGCAGATTTTCGAAGTGTCTTTCCACACTCCCTCACATCCATTTTCATTCAGTTACAAAAGCACCACTCCTACTCAATTATGCTAAGCAGGTTCCCCTTATTCTCTTCCTTAACCTTTGCGCTTCCTTCCAGAAGAATTTTCTATTCCCTTGTAAGTCCCATTCATCTTCCTTCAAATTGTTCATTTACCTCCCTTTTTCTCCTCGTATGCACCTTTAGTATTTCTTTTTCCCCTCCCTAATATAATTCCAAGCATCTTTTCTTTTGAAAACTTCATCATTTGCTTTAGTACATTCAACTACGCTTGCTTTTTACTTTTAACCGCTTGCATCACCTCTTCATTCCACCACTCACTGTTAACATTCTTACTTCCTACTTTAGCACATCCACATACTTCTTTTGCACTATTAATATTATTATTATTATCTGTATGGCGGGCATCACTATGTAGGTATGTAAGAATATGCATACCATATGTTCTGCGTGTCGTAAGGGGCGACTAAGAGGTCAGAGGGAAGGGAGTAGCACTCTCGAAGCGAAGGGATTACCTCCCATTGGACGTTTGGAGTGTGGGGTTCATCTTATGACACTTCAATTCCCAATGGTTCACTCCTCTTGCACTCATTTCCACTCTCTTCTTACACGGGATTAGCTGATCACACAACAAGATCATAAACACTAAATAGTACTATTTCAAAGACCAACGTCTCTTTTCATATATCACTGTGTGGCGGGGAGAAAGAATTCTCACAGCGTATGTTCTGTGTGGTGTAAAAGGCGACTAAAGGGACAGTGGTGGTTGGGTTGGCTACCCACTACCACTAATCTGTTGTCAGAAATGCTAATGCATGCCTCGGGGAAAGTTGTAATTGCCGTAAGTGACCTTCTATCTTTCGGCGAAACTTTATGAATCATCTGGGTACATGGAATGTTAGAGAAATATATGTTGAGAAGAAAAGAGGAGAGAGGTGATGGATGGATGTATTTATAATAGTTAAATTTGACTTGCTTGCTCTGACTGAAATAAAGAAGATAGAAGTTTGCGAAAATGAGTGGTGTGGTATGAAATGTGTTTGCTGGGGTGGAAAGGAATGAGAGGGGGAGAGGAGGATGAGTTGAGATTCTGATGAGTTACCTATGGTTGATTTTGTTTGTGTGAGTACTAGAATTCTAATGGTTAAATTTAGGTTTGAAAAGGTCAAGGTATGTGTAGTTGTAACATATGATCCATGTAAGGGTGATATTGAAGAGAGTGACTTTCTGGGATAATTTGAATAATATTTTGGATGGGGTAAGTAGGAGCTTTAGATTGATGGTGCTGGGCGATTTAAATGGTTGAATAGGTAGATGATCCAAAAAGGGATGGTAAAACAAGTGTCTTTGGAGCTGCTGGTAAAAACGAGAATGGTAGGAAGGTGATTGACTTTGTGAGCAGAGAGGTGTGTGTGTAATTAATACATTCTTCGGGCACAAGAGTATTCATAAGTATACGAGATTTGGGGTAGGTAGAGATGATATTGAAGTAAAAAGTATGATTGATTTTGTGTTGGTGAAGGAGATGTTGAAATAGTGATGGAGGTAAATCAATGAGGTGGTTGGGGATGGAAATATCAGATCATCATGTTCTATGCAAGAATTAAGTTAGTGGGAGCATGGATGGAAAGGAAAGGATAAGGAAGAGACGGGAGGATAAGAGTGAGAAGTTAAATGAAAACGGTTATAAGGAAAAGTATGTGAGAGCACTTGAAAGTAAATCAGTTGAATGTGAACAAGGTGTAACTGAATAAATCTGGACGCAAATGAAGGAAGCCTTTTTTAGTAGTGCAAGAGAAGTATGTGGTTGTTCTAAAGTAGGAAGTAAGAATGTCAAGAGTGAGTGGTGGAATGAAGAGGTAATGCAAGCGGTTAAATGTAAAAAAGAATCGTGTTTGAATATGCTAAAAGCCAATGATGATGTCTCAAAAGAAATCTGTTTGGAAATATAAAAGGAAGAAAATGGAAGACTAAAAGTTGCATACATATTAGGAAATTGAGGTAAATGAACAGTTTGAAAGGAGGATGAATTGGGACGTACAAGGGAATTAGAAGCTCTTCCTCATAGGAATAATGATAGGGATGGTGCTTTCGTGACTGATGAAATGGATGTGAGGAGAATGTGGAGGGGACACTCCGAAAATCTGCATAACATTGGCAGTGATGAAGAGGAGATGGTGAAAGTGTTTGGGTTTGATGGTGCAAGAAGAAAAAGGTATTTTGGGGATAAGGTAATGTGTAGAGTGAGAAAGTTAAAGAATGGTAAATCTGCAGGCATGGAAGGAATTACTGGTGAAATAATCAAGAATGGAGGCGAGATGGTGATTGAATGGATTTGAAAGTTGTGAAACAAAGCGCTTTTGGAGGGTATAGTTCCGAGGGATTGGAGGAGAGCCAAAATAGTACCTTTATATAAGGGTAAGGGGAGCTATAGGAGAATTAGTTTATTGAGTGTTGTAGTGAAGATATATGCTGGTATTTTGGATGAGAGTACGTCGAGGGAGTAAGGGACTGATTGTTGAAGAGCAAGGTGAATTTAGAAGTGGTAGAGGATGTGTGGATGAAATTTTTACATTGAAACAAAAGATTGAGAAAATGAGAGAGAAGAAGAATAAATTGTATTTAGGTTTTATGAATTTGCAACTGGCGTATGGCAGGATTAACAGGGAAACTGTGGCAGGTGTTAGTGATATATGATGTTGGTGGTAGGCTTCTGAATGGAGTCAAAAGTACGTTTGACGATAGTGAAGCGTGTGTAAGAATAAGTGGAGTTGAAAGAAATTGGTTTAAAATTAATATCGGAGTGAGGCAGGGATGTGTTATGTCTCCTTGGTTATCAATTTGTATATGGACGGGGTAATCAAGAAAATTACAGGTGAGGGTTGCAGGGGAAGGTGTTAATGGATGATGGAGAATGGAAAAGAGTGGAGGGTTGCTCTATCTATTATATGCGTATGATTTGGTTTAATGTGGCGAGTCTAAAGAGAGTTTGAGAGGATTGGTAGAGGTGTTTGGCATGGTGTGTAAAAGGAGAGGTTTGAAAGTATACGCAGATAAGAGTAAGGTTATGGTAGTGAGTGATGGGAGTCCGCGGTGTGAAGTTATTTTAGATGGTGAGCAACTGGAACAAGAGTGTGAATTTAAATATTTAGAATGTTGGACGAAAAGGAAACAGATGGTGAAGAGTGTAGTAGAAAAAGTGTGAATGGTAGGAAGGTGGCTGGTGCAATTCAATCCCTTGGTGGATATAAGGGACTAAGTTTTAAGTGCTCTAGGGTTTGAACATGAGGGAGTGTTGTTACCTCTGTTAATTAGTAGTGAGATATGGTCTGGAATAAGAGGTATAGATCCAAGGTACGATGTGTTTAGGTGAACAATCTTAGTGGCGTGTTAGGTGAGAAGAATTGATAAAATGAGGAATGAACGCATTAGGGAGTTGTGCGGTGTGAAGAAATACCTAAATGAGAGAATAAACGAGAGTGTATTGTGATGGTCTGGTCATATGAAAAGGATGGGATGATAGTCGTAAGTTAAGGGGCGCAAGTG